>VZRU01004109.1:0-20150 GCA_013398155.1 Pedionomus torquatus | reverse complement strand
TTTTTTTTTTTTTTTTTTTTTTTTTTTTTCAGTGCATGAGATAGCATTTCATTTGGATTTCTTTGCAGAAGTGGGATTGGAGGACAGTTATTTCTAGCTGCTTCCAATACAGCCTGATGGCTTGTGACTGTGATCTTCTTTTTTATCTTTTTTGCTAATGTGCTGGCAACTAACTTGGGAAAAGTGCTGTCCAGATTAATTAATTTGATTATGCCAAATTTAATAAGATATTTTTTCCTGCCTGTCATTTTCAGTTGGAAAAAAAATACTTAAACATAATCAGTTGTTCTAATAGACCAGGAAAATACCTTGTAATCATTAGTGCAGCAAGGAGAAAGATCCATCCTCTTTTTGATGTATCATGTTTCTCAGGTTTCATTGTCCCAAGCTAAACGGTTGCAGGAAGCAAAGTACCATTATTAATGGTACAAAAGCTGTACAACCTCTTGAGTTCTTCTCAGAAGGAAAAAAATAATCAGAAACTGCACTGGTTTACATAAATCTAGTCTGGTTTCATTTTGTCTCGTGAAAAAAAAGTGGGAAAATACAGAGGAAGGTAAGACTAATAACCCGTAGTTTGGCTATGCTTGGAACTAGAGTTTCTGTGGGAGTTTCTGTATGAACACCAATTATACTGGCCTTAAATGAGGGAAATAAGGAGAAAAAGAGCAATTGTCTACATTCTGCTCCCATTAGAACAAGTCTGCAGACTTATTAGTAGGTGTTTTGTTCAATTTGGTGAGAGGTCTTGAATTTGTTTCACCTTCCTTCTTGATGAGTTTTGTGAGACTGACTTTTAAGGTAATGAGTCAAAAACACATCATGTTTAATCTCTATTTTCTCTTTTATATAGAAGGATGAAATAATTGCTTTATTGGATGTATATAAATTCTACCATCTTGCTACAATTTAAATTCTATATTTAGTCTATTCTGGGTAATGCTGAAGCAGACATGTTCTGAATCCTCATAAATTATTTTTGTCTACTATTATTCAATCTCCTCTTCTTTATGGACTGTTTTTCCTGTGATTAAACACCGTACTTAAAAACAAGATGCAGTGCTTGTCATTTTATCCTTGTTTTTCCTTTTAAGCTAGAAGAAGAAGAAAGATCACTGAGTTGCAATGCATTGCACTCTATGAACAAATGCTGCAGGAAAGGTGTAAATGTAAATCTAGCATTATGAGTTCAGCAGTAAGGAACGTGCTTTGGTATTTATTATTTACTTGTTTAAAAAAAAAAACCAAACCAAACAAACAAAAAAACCCAACAAAAAACCCACAACCAACCGACCAAACAAACAAACAAAAAAACAAAAACCAAAAAAAAACCCCAAACCAAACAAACAAAAAAAAACCACCCAAAAGAAATCCAGTGTCCACATATCTGAATCTGAGCAAGAACTGAAACCACAGTCTCCTGCAGAGTCAGCAATTTGGCACACGAACCATCTCCAAACCACTGAAACCTGCTAAAGAGAATCTTATAACCAGGTGTAGTGAACTGCCAAAATATAAAAGCAAGGTGAAAATATCTGCAGAGTTTTAAGATTTGGTTTAGGTTTTATTGGTTTGAGATTTATGTAAATCTTTAATGTGCATTGTAAACAATTTGCACTCTAAATTGGATATTTTAATTCCATTTTCGGTAAGTACAGTTATTCTGCCTGGGGCTTACCTAACTGGACTGGACTTTGGTGTCTGACTCCCTTCTCCAGCCATTGATTATGGGAAATAGAAATACTAGACTCAGTAAAAGTTTTTAGAAGTGAGAATAAGTTAATAACTCTAAAGTCTGGGGAGCAGAACCCTATATAAGGCAGACGCTAATGAAGCCATCTAGTTCATCTTTCCTGAAAATGTGAGGTTCATTGATATATTGTTAAATTATTTTTATTCTACATTTGTCCTGAGATTTAAAACCAAATTAGTCTATTCCTTTTCTGAATAATGAAATATTAATAACTCAGGTTGAGTCTTTGTATTTCATCTAGTAGCTTAATAGTGCTAAGATCCAAATGGCTGAGGTTGGCCTTCATCATTAACACCCCTTTTAAGACAAATGGCAGAAATTCCCAACCTTTGCAATGGATTTTTCAAACAATCTAGTTGCTGACTGAGAAGAAAAACAAGAGTTTGAACATATATTTTCTATGCAGCCTTGAATTAGAAGAAGCAGGTCTGGTTCTTGGAGCTGTTTGATTAACTGCTTACAAATGATGTTAGACTGAAAATAAATTTAAAAAATCTGCTAAATGTTGGTGCGAAGGAAGGAAAGGAATTCCCATTACATGCTCTATCATGATATTGAATAATAATACATGGTAGTTTTTCTGACAGATGTGATTAGTGATGAACTGCAATGTTGTGTACATGAAAACGAGTCTCTGTATTGTAGTGTGGAAGATGTTTACTTTTGTTGAGCTGTATGCAGGTAAGCTTGCTCTATAAATTGGCACATTAGAAACATCTGTGATCTAGAAGACCAGATAATGATCCCTGTCTTTTTTTTTTTCTTTTTAATCTTTTTCTGATTTCTTATTAACTCTAATTTGTCCTTTGAAACAAACGAGTGTGTTTAGGAAGATAGAATTTTTCTCAGTTTACAAGAGATTTGAAAATCCGAGTCCAGGTAGCTCTAGTCAATATTCACTGCTGTCGTAGAAGACTGCAAATCCTGTTTGTCTGAGGAGAACAAATTTTCATTTGAATGCCTCTAATCCTGCTTTCAGATGCTGCCAGTCATGAATACACACTGTCTGTATTTTACAGTTTGTCCATGAGGTGGCAAACACTGTTGATCCTTTGGTTGCCACAAGGAGATACAAACTGTCAGTGTTGCTGATATTTTTTTTATGATGAGTATGATAGTTGCAGCAACCTTTCTGATGTATTGAAATAGAGGTGTTTTATATTTTCTCGTATGTAGCAGCATCATGATTTCTCTTCTGAAGCAGCTGGTCTAAAAAGTTATGGGCCCTTGCTTTTTCCCTCTGCTCCTTATCAAATCTGGTCTTAGCTACAAGTGGCAATTACCACCCATATTTTAAATGATGCGGTGTGGGGAGTGGTGAGAACAGGGTTGGGACAGGGTGGAACTAGGAGCAAATTTCAGCTCTTTAAAAAAGTAATCTGTTGTAAGATCTGTGTGGGTTTATACCTCAGTTTCCATGGAAAAAATATATCTGTTGATCAGTTTGGGTTTTTTCTTTTCTCCCTCTAACAGTTGCTTTGGCAATCTTCAGTTGCTTCCCCCATTTTTACTGTCCTTAATAAAGGCAGTCCCATGAGAGAGAAGACTAGACTGCTGTGAGATTTTTTTTCTTGTAGATAATTGTAGGAATCTCTGGGAAAACATAGTTCACTATCACCATGCTTCTACTTGCATAAGTAACAAATTTCACGTAGGTAAAGGATAAGCAGGTCACATGCCGTAAACAGTCTTGTTCTGTGAAGAATATCCCTTTATCTAATGATTTTGCCAGAAGTTTTACAGGCAACCAAAACTGATGAACTAGATCACTCAAGTCAGTAGCACAAAACCAAGGCTTTTGATCAGCAGCTTCTCGTTGGTGCAGGCTGGAGTGGTGAGGTCTGGTGAGAGATTTGCTACGTGTCTTAAGACTTCTGTACAGCCTTTCACTGTGTAAGAGCTAATTATGTTTATTACTTGCAAACCAATAAAAGAAAAAAATCTCAGCAGGGCTACAATCAAAGACATTGCCACTGGTTATAGGCTGTATTTTCTAGGATAGTGTTTGTGGTTGCAAATACAGGACTTGCCTGTACAGGCAGGCTTCTGCATTAAATGGACAGAGCAGTTGAAGCTTCTGTGTGGAGCTTGCAGGATTAAAGTCCTGATGGCAAACTGCTAGCTATCAAACTGTATTTGTTTTTAGGAGAAGATCCAGAACTAGTTTCTCTGTTTGATGTATATGGGAGCTTGGTTAGGTGTTCTTCACAGGTCTTCTCAATGGGATGTACATGAAAAAAGCCTTGTTCAGTTTTTGATACTTATAGAATTTAGAAATCTGTGGAGATTGTTCCTTGCAGGTATAAAATTTTCTATGAACTCTCATACATTAAGAAACTGTTAATGAAACAAAGTCTTCCTCTAATTAAGTGTAAGCACTTAGGAATCTCTGACATTTAGCCTGCTTAATAGCATTTCTTTAATTTTTGTCCTTTAAAGCAGGTCTGATACTGGCATTTATATAAGAACCATTTGTTCTTGTATTTGGTTTGTTAATTGCTTATGAGGCTCCATATTAAAAGAGTGTCAAGGTAATAAAGTGATATGTACCCTAGAAAAATCAATAATTATAGAAGTAGACAATCCTCCCCAGTTCTCTTGCTTGGACTACAATGTTCTTAATTGAGGGTCTGCACTGTTGCCTTTCATAAGGCAAAAATCCATAATCATGCTTAGTTATTTTGATTGCAGCCTACATTTGCTAGATTTATTATCTGCATGTTGCAAATGAGGAAATTGAGTGCAGTTGTGTGGTTTGCCCAAGATCATACCTGAAATCTGGCAGTTTTGCATGTTTTCCGACTTGAGGTTAAACCATTAGACCACTTTACCTCTCCCTGGGGAAGTGTGTGGAGATCATGTGCTGGGCACGCAGAAACAGAAGTTTTGCTGTTGGCATCAGTGGGTCAGAATTTCTCTCATACTGCTTGGATTTTCTTCCACCTTGTTTGTCTCTAATGAGTTTTTTATGTTAACTGGCAGGAAAAATATATATGTGCTGAAAATTTTGTTAAAATAAAAGGCAACTGCTAGCAGCCACATTATGAAGAGAAGGAGAAAGTGGAAGGTGAAGCTGAAAGCCAAATGGCTTAGGTCAGGGCTGCTATTTATTGCGTCTATTCATGTGTAAGTATTTCATGATTTTTGAAGACTGCTTCAAAAAGTATTTTTCTAGCATTGAGTGAATTTTTTTTTCCTAATAAATATGTGTCCTTAATAGAGGCAAAACACAAGTATATTTTGATTATTGAAATAGTATTATTTTAGGGAAGGGACTAGGCTCTTTCATTACTATTCTTAGTAGGCCACTGGGAATTTTTGAGTCTTAACGTACTGGCCCATGGTTCACATTGCAAATAAAAATGAGCACTTTTTTTTTTTTTTTTTTCTCAACTATTTCAAGTAAAGGCAGGTGAAGGAAAACAAAATAAAGAATTTAAGAGGTGCAATCCGACAGTAGTATTTTACATGAAATTATGAAGATAGACACTTTCTTTTCTACTTCTTTTTTATCCTAATTGTAGATAGGAGTTTTCAGTGCTTTGCCATTTTCTGGTGACTGTAACTGTAGTTACTATACTACCATACTACCATTTAGGAATATAGTGTTTATACAAAGGAAAAGTAGCTACAATAATGTTAAAATTTTATATTTGCTTAATACATGATGGACCTAATCCCTTAGGGTCTCATTTCTAACCAAAAACAAAACTGAGGGAGAAAAAGTGAATATTCTGACTCTTCTGTTACTTATAATATAACTTCTAAAAATCTGGCTTTTTCATAATAATTTGTGAGGGGTCCTGAGAGATCCACCCTTAAAACTACAAAAGACTTTAGGCTGCAGAAACATTTTCAGAAACAGAATTCTTACTGGTACCAGGGATATCATAGAGTTTTTCACTTAATGATTCTTGCTGGGGAACAGAAAGCAGTTCCCTAAGCCTCCTCTGGCAAGTCTGAGCCTGAGCACAGGCAAATATGCTCCTATGGCTTCCATCAAGTCATTGGGATGAGCTGTAATGCTTCTCATCAGATTTATGTCTCTGACCTCACCTTTGGCTATGACCCTAGTTACAGGAATTGAGTCTTTTGAAATTCTTTTCCTTCCCATAGAGAACTTTCTGTCCTGCAATTTCACATAAGAACATCAAGTCTTTTAAACAGAATAAAATTGCCGCTGTTGCTGTTATTTTGTGGAATGTGCAATGTTCAATGAGCTCTTTCAGAAGACATTGGATCATGCTTTTCTCCTAGAAGCTGCATTCTTAATGAGCAATTTTGGTACTTGAGATTGGGGCTACGATTATATCTTGCATGGATGAGTTCAATTTGTTGGGAACAGAACATTTCCTCACTCTTCTCTGTGGCAGTTTGTCTAATACAGGATAAAAACTGTTGAAAAATGTCCTCAAACTTACGATTTTGAAAGCTAGTTCCCAGCTCCACAAATACTTTACCATCAATTACATTTCATATTATCATCAGTTGGAAATAGGAAATGGAACTACTTTTGTGATAGACTGATTGAAATGTTTATCCAAATAACCACTTTATGCCTATAATATGTCTGCATCAGTCCATAAACTCTATTTGCTCTGTCCTGAAAAACAGTCCCTTAGTGTAGCTATCAAAGGAAAAAATCACTTTGTGCAGTGAACTCTTACGATCATTTAGATAATTGTGTTTGATAGTTACATTTGTGTATTCAATGTGATATGGTGCCCGTCTAATTTTAGATTACTGTCTCTGGGAAGGAGAAAGGGGAAAGAGAGATAGATGTTCTTCTACTGGAAAATTTTGTACACTTAATTGATTATTTTAGTTGTTTTAGAAGACTGTTCCCTTTTTTTAACCTTTCTACAAAGAAAAACCATTTTTTTTTGCAATTTCTTATTATCAGAAAATGCATGTTACAGATATTCTGCTGTGATTTTGAAATACTTTTACAACAGTTTTCTTTTCATGGCAGACAATTCATCATTACACAGAAATAACAGAGTATTTTACCTCCTGGTGACTAGTGCTATATCTCAATGTTCAAGGTCATTCTGCCTTGGATGAATTTTACTTTTAAGATACATAACATTTTCATTTAGCTAATCCATGATCAAGCAGTCGTCTTTTTCTTTTGCCTTTCCTTTAGTTTCTTTGATAACACTTGCCCGGGGATTCATTAAATCTTAATTCACAATACAAATCTTAACTCTGCTCATTCCCTGCAGTGTAGCCCCTTGTTGAATCTTTGTAGGTCTGTCCTTTTGTGAAGTAATTGCATATCTTCTACCTCCTTTAATTCTCATGCTAGCCTGGGCATTTCCAGAGGGCATGATTCATAATTGTCCCCCAGAAAGACTAATGTTCACAAAAGAACCAGAGATAAACAGTATATTTTGGTTTTGGTTAGTTTTAAAACATACTCCATCATGTAAAAGCCGTGTGCAGCCTATGCAATGTGTTAAGCCTGTTATTAGAGGTCCGGCACAATAAAAATTTCAAGAATATGCTCCAGTGTTTAATTTTCAAAAAAATGAATAATGTTATCAGTGCCAATGAGATTACCAGTGCTGAAAAACAAGTGGGCTTATGGTCTGTGCCAGTGTGAAGGTTCTAAAAGCATTTCTTTTCTTTTATGACCAAAAATAATCTCATAAACATAGTTATTTTTAAAACTACCAGAAAACTAGAGTTGAAGGAGTTCTCCTGGCATTTCAAGCGTACTTGAAATGTTTCCTACCTGATACAGGAATATAGGAGGAAGGCCTTTCAGGAAAAGCTAGGCATAAATTAGAATTACAGTGTTGAGGATTTGGTTTACTGTGTGATAACAGATAGGATGGGTTTGGTGGTTAGTTGGCCATTTTGCAGTGAATTTGTTTGTTTGTTTGTTTGCTTTTGAATCTACCTATTAGTTTGGCTTGTAGATGTCCTAGAAGGTGGCATCAGGATGAAAAGCCAGCTCTGCAGAGGTTGAAATAAATCAGAAAATAAAATAAGATTTAAAAATAAAGATAAACCCATACTGTTTAATGGAACCATTAAGGCTTTTCTTCAATCTTGAAACAATTTGGCTTTCCTTTAAATAGTAAGATTACTGATAGCTTCTGTGGTACCTTATGTGCCTTAATATGGTTTAAGTATAAAAAAGGAAGCATGTCTTATTTTTAAGCATTCAGAGTGTGGGTGTAATTAATAATGCTGCAAAAGCCTTTATCACAAACTTTGTTCCCTAAAAATGTATTTGTCACTGAGACATCACCTTTCAAAGGTGAAGTGAAAGTGAATTGCTTAATGAAATAGTAATTTTTAGATAAGTCCCTCTATTCAAAGATGTCCCTTTGGAGTTCAGGAATAATAACTGGGCAAGGACCTTGATTTTTATATAAATTATTGAAGTTAACACGTTATTGAAACTCTGAAGCACAATATACTAGTATGTAACTTAGAGGACAATTTTGTAAAAAGTTAATTAGGTCATTTGAAAAAACAGAGTATTAAAGCGCCATTTGTTCTTGTAACACCTGACTGTCTACTGTAGTTATTGTTTTTTCTATGTCAAATACTTAAAGTGCTAAATTATTCTTCTAGGATTGGGGTTTTTTAAATAACAAAGAGCAGCATTTTTGTTTGGGGTTTTTTTTTGATAATCTAAAAACCAGGAAAAAAACCCAAACCCACATATTGTTTCTGGTGGTCCCAACAGATGACATAACCAGTTTACAAACATAAATGCAGTGAGAAGTGTACATCACTAAAAACACAGGTTTGTCTTTACCACTGTTGTAGTCCTTTTCTGTTCAAATCAAAAACCAAGTAAAAATTCTGTTGCAATATAGAAATATTATTTTTGAGCCATGCCTTAACGTTTGTTAAAAATTATCTTTGTGAAACAATAACGCCTTTTGCTGTGGTTAATGTGGCTTCTGTTTCAAGAAGTGCTGCTGGGCTTGACCAGTTGGGAATTTATCACATTTGTTGTGAAACCTGCCTTTCTGATTAACTGCTTGTGCTTGCTCTGATTAGGATCTCTGAAGAGGCTTAAATGGGAACCTTACGTGTGATTTTAGGATCTTACCAGCAGGGAACGAATGCGCGGCTGGTCTTTTACAATCTAAAATGGCAAAGCATTTCACATTGGTCAGTGTTGTATGATCAGTCATTTCACTACAGCACACTTTCTTTTCTCTCTCTCTGAAATCTGTAAGAGCTTGATCATAGAGTTGGTGTGGGGTTTTGTGTTCTTAAAAAAAAAAAAATAAAAGAAGCTGGGGCACATCTATTTTATAGAAACTAATACACACACACTTTTATTTTCTCAAGGGTTGCATGTTGCCTATACTTAATGTGTCTAAAAGATTATTTAGAAACATCAGTGTGTTATGACCATGTATTTCCATTGCATTACTCACGTTACCCTAAATTCAGTGTGCCTGAGAATTTATTTAGTGGGTGATTACAGATAAGTCTATGTAATCAGATGCATCTTATCAAAAAGTGGGGAAAACAAAGTATTATTTCCAAAACAGTCGTTGAGAAGTAATGGAAAGCTATACAGTCCCTGCTACTTGGGTGAGGAGCAAGGGTAAATATCTGAAATACAGAAAATGTAAGTACATGAAGACTGTGGGAATTTACACTCTCATCTATCAAATAAGCATCTGCTTACTGACTTCAGATATTTCCAGCTGGTGGCTGGGTAGTGGCTGTTCTCAGAGGATGCTAAAAACATCCTAGGTGCAACACAGCAAGCGTGAGTCACATTTTTGCTTTTAACTGGAACTGGACAGTATGGATATACTCAAAATTACATGTAAAAAATATCTATTCAGAGTTGAGAATGTGTCCAGGGTGAACATGGTCACTTCTATCTTGCCTGATTCCATGATTGTTTACTATGGCACTACTGCATGCTTTGTCTTTTCCTCTGCGAATCACAGCATTTGCATCTTACAGGTGGTATTTCATTGCGTTCATTGCACTGCTCCTCATTGTAACTGACTGCCATCTGGAATTTTTCTTGCCTGGAAATCTCTAGACACAGCGGAGTTAATTAGTTTAAGACTTTAGGACACATTCTTTGGACTCCCTTAAAAATAAATAATACTTTGTCTATTTGTATTACATTTGATAGCAGGAAAAACAGAACTGGCACTTCTCTTTCATTATCATGATAAAGGTCAAACTAAAAAAAATCAACTTTAGACCAAAGTTTGTTTCACGGACACCCAATCCCAATGTATTTATGTTTTATGGCAGGTGTTTTAGCAATTATTACTAATTGGAGAATTAGATGCTGTTGCTATAGCAGCACTTTTGTTCACTAATTGGTTTTGGCACATTTTAACTAGGACTAGCTCAGCTAGACACAAAGCTATTCAAACGAAGTGTGTGAAGGTTTGTGTGGAAATGGTGAGCCGGTGCTGTGAGTCAGTACATTAACCTTCCACCTCTGTGGCCCTGGGCACAAACCAAGCTCTCTCTGGGAGCAAATGCAAGACCTTAGTGGCCCATCTGTTTTAGTTAAATCATAAGAAAACAGAAAATTGGTGAAATTCTGAGCTTCAGTCCTTCAACTCTCATTCTTCATTTGTATTTTGACTGTATTGGTTGCACAAGGTCAACAAACTTAATTTCAGACTGTTTTGCATGTGGCTTGATCGCCTCTCCAATTATGAGTACTTTGTTGTTTATATTTGGGTGGATGATGTGTTTCTTTGCTGATGTCCAAAACTGTTGAACTTGTCTTACCTTCATGTGTCTTGTGCTTTTTTCCTTTGGTTCCCACAGTGAATATTCTCTTAGAATTTTTTTGAGTTTCTGAAAAAGAAGTTGAAGAGCTTCTCAAAGTAAAGATAAGGTGAAATACTTCCCTACTACATGTCTGACTCAGGAAGGCACAGTGGCAGTGTGTATGCACTATATATTCTGACAGAGAAAAAGAATATTCGGGTTTTGTAGGCTTGGGTACATAAGCCACATTGAAAAGTTTCACTCATGTGAATCACAAAGATTTAAGTTACTCCAAGTGCATTTAGAGCTTTGCCTTTTTTCAATTCAAGTTAATTATGTGGCCTTATGTCAAAATATTGAAATGCTGTGTGCCATAAAATTGCTAATAATTTTGCTACCCACTAAGAATTAGACTTGAGAATGAAAGTAAACCTTTTTAATCATATGGCTTTCACTTCAAAAGAAGCATTTCTATAAAGATGGGATCTCTATTTGGATGTGCATCATTTGGACAATGTAAATGAGGATTCGATTTCTCGATGTGACTTTAGTAATTATTAGTGATGCTGTGACAGCTTTTAAGATAGTTTTTGCAGTTATAATATTTTTGTTTCTTGAGTTATAATAGTTAAACTCATAATGAGGGGCTCAACTCTGACAAGTGCTCTGGCAAGTACAAGTTCTTTGATGGGAAGACAAATATCCCATTTGTACTGTTATTAGAAACTTGAGTTTTAATGTATATAGTGTATTCAAAGTTAAAGGAGAAGGTTTTTTCCTGTGATTTCCCTTTAAATGTCAATTTAAACATTTGTTAAATTGGGAAATGTAAAAAATGTGCCCTCAGGCCCCAGACAAGCTGCTTCGTGTATGCTTCATGCTCTTGATAATACCTCCATTTTACTATAGTATATATTCTTTATAGGGAGAGAGGAAACATTTTGAAAAACCATGTTTGTCATTAGCTTTACAACTATCAGTCTGGGACAATTTTGTCTGTCATCATTAGTTCTTAGTAGTTTGTTTCATTTCTTTAGCCTCAAGGTTATGTAAAAAAGAAACAAAAACCCACCATGGAATAATAAGGAAAAGTCAAGGTAACTCTTATCAGTGATACAGAAAACAAACAGATGTTACTTTAATTTTTGTATGGTATCAAATCCCATGTGTATATATGTGTCCATGTAACACTTCCCTCACCAAAAGACTCCTTGGAGTATCTTGCCTCGTGATACAGATTTGAATTCTACACTGTTTAATAACCTTTCCAATAGTTACACATTTCTGGTATCTAATCTCGTCTGTTTTGTAGTAGAGCTATATCTGTGATTTGGGAAGTTACAAAGTTTCAATTAGAAGACTAGACACAACCCGACTGTATCTCCAGCTGCACAGTGCTGCTTTAGATGTTGCTGAAGTCAAATGAGAATTTCAAAGATCTCCAAACCTAAACTGAAAACATCTTCAGTATTTTGGAGTTCAAAGTAGAAATGTCACCTGCTTTATTTTCAGTCATGGATAGAGCTGTACTTATTAGAAGTAACTCTCATACAGCTACTAGTGTCACCCACGTACTGTAGCTGAGATTATTATGACTTTGGGATTTTCACTCATTCTAATGAGAGAAGTAAACATTTAGTTCATGAACTTTCTGCCCAGGTTTCTCCATTTCTTCTGTTTCCTCAGTTTTGTCCCCACCCACCCCCACCCCCTGCCTCTACTTTTGGGGTTTTTTTATGCCTCATACTTAGTATTTTTATTTTCCTTGTAGCCTACTGATAGTAAATCTAATTATGGTAATGAATTTTAATGCATCAAGTGTTAAAAAGACGTCTCCATATTGGAATTGCATAAAAATATTACTTCAGATTAGCAGAGTGTGGGAAGGAAGAAATATATGGAGCCAAATTAGGCTGTGTTATACCATATGCCCTTTGTGTCAGGCATGCAGAATTGTATTCTTAGGGAAATGTGCATTAACAAGGTGTCAGGGCATCTGATGAAGAACAAAGGCAAGGGAATAAGCTGTGTTCAGAATGTTTTGTATATTTACAAGGCATTCACTTATTTTGAAAGACTTTGTTATAAGAGTTGGAAAAAGTAGTGTTCAACTGATTATTTCCAGTTGAATTTTGAGGAAGAGACAAGGACTAAATGGAATAGTGTTTCTGGAAAGTGTGCCAGCCCTCCACCAAAGCTCTCACCACTGAAGAAAATATAAAATCAAGTAGCAACAGAAATATTTGGGTAGTAATAACACGAAACAGATTATTATCAGTAATTCCCTGCAGCTGTGTATAAGGTTGTGTTGTTTTGTTTTGGTTTGTTTTTCAAAAAAGCTCCTTACACAGCTAAGATGCTCTTGAAACACTATAGTAAAAGGCTCCTGTAAAAAGATGATGAGTAGCCTGTATTATATGCCAAAACAGATGTAATACTATATTGCTCAGGTGAGCATAGGTCATATATCTCATCTATCTATCTATCTATCTAAAAGCTACATGAAAACTGCAAGAAACAGTAAGCAAAGCTAGATCTAATGGGAAACTTCCATAACTGACCATCAGTTCAATAAAGACTTGTATTTTATTGTATTAATTCAGAAGCTCAGATACTGAAAGAAGTGGATCAAACCATGAATTCATCAGACTATGTTTTAGATGTGAGAACCATACAATTTTTTTTTTGTGGTTTTAATTTGCCTCTTGGGTGGAGGTTTTCTTTAATTAGTTGTAAGGTTTAACTTCCAAGATGCTCATACGTACCTTATACGTGAATAGAGAGAAAAGATAACTGTCTTCAGGAACTGAGAAATTAAGACATTTGCTACCAGGCGGTTTGAAATTTAATTCTGAGAGCTTGTCACATTGCCTGTAAAATAAAAATCAAAATGAGATGTAACCAGAATCATATCCTGTTTCTTGTGTTGTATTTATATTTTAATTTGGTTTTGAAGCAAAGCTGAATCAACAGTCTAAAGAAAAGGAAAGATGAAGTCTTCTCTTTGAAAGTGATACAAATTAACATAGATCTCAGCAGCAACATCCTTCTCAAATGATAGTCTGCTTTAGCTCTGGGGTGTAAGAGGAGAGCTTGCATCTAGTCGATTTTTTGATTATTTTTTCTACCAAGCAAGGACAATAATGTTTCCTCCCTCTCTGCATCCCTATCCCCACACCACTGCAGCATTGCTTTGTTGTAACGTGAGCATTGACCAGTTAGGTCCAGGAGAAATAACACAGTTTCATGAGCTCCATCAATTGGATCAATCAAATTGATCCAATGGCAACTGCTTTCATACTGACTGAGATTTTTTCTTGATGAGAACTCCATCTTCTAATAAACATCCTTTTTTTACCTTGACAGCCAGTCACCTTTTTCTTGTGCATAATTGTGTGATTTCTTTTTATAGATATGCATTTTTCAACTATAATCCTAATTGTCCTGATTGAACCATCAGGTTAGTTTAATTAAGCAAAAAGTCACCTAAAAATTCTGCTAGTGTTATTTGTGTTTTCATGTTACCTGCCACAAATAACAGGATGGATAAAATTAATTCAATTAAACAAGAACTTTTAAAAATCTTATAGAACTTGAGGACTGAGAGTGCCTGACTATGTGCAGACAATTAATGTATAGGGAGAGGTCCATACCTTATTTATGCTTACACAAAAAGGCAGTACTTCAGAATGTTGAAGATTTCCAGTGACTTTTGGTCAGATATGTAATGTAATCACATCAACACATGCAGTGGTATTCTCTTTCATGGTGATTTGTACAAACTTCATATTCATCCCTTAAAAACAAGAAAATGAGTTTGTATTGCTGGGATATTTCAAACAGAAACCATTACAGGAAAGAGTCTACTGAACTGTGGAAGTATTTATTTACCGTGACAAAGCAAATGTTTCAGGTCTGCACTTTCTAAGCATATGAATAGATTTGCAGTTTGCAATAGGGAGAAAAGTCTGAATTTCACACACTCATTGTCCATTGGCATATGTTTCTTTTTAGCATCAATACTGTTTTTCTAGGGAAGCATTAGGTTCTGTCTCCAAATAAAAATTGGAATGTAAATCCTTAGGCATTCAGTTCAACTTTATACAAACAATTACTGCAGTATTGTATTCTGATATAGATATAATAACCCAGTAGTCTCTGCCTTTGTCTGTACTGTATTTTTAATTTAGGGATGATTAAGTTAGAACTCATTGTTGACATTTGGCTTTGAACAGGGTGGGGAACTAGGTGGTCAACTAGGGTGTCTTCCCAACACAATGGTGCCAATTTTGTGATACTCAGTCAATAGGATGTGGATAAGTCTACACCATATCTATTTTTTGAAGTGTTACTTGTATATTCCGAACACACTTTGCATATGTATGTATATGAAGACAGAGATTTGCATAGACCGAAGCAACAGCAGCTAAAAACAGGAAGCAAAAAAATTAACTTCACAAACATAATCATTTGTCTTTTGGTCTCTCTTTGAATCTAATGATGAAAGTTTCCTATGGTTGAAGCAGGGAGCAATTTAGGAATAAATAAGACCAGGCTTCAAAAAATCCCATGTAACCAGGTCTAAGATCACTGTGTGTGCTCCTGAACAGTTGACCCACAGGGATTGCTTCCAGTCAAATGGTTCACATCAGAAGTGGCATCCACCCTATTTTGAAATCTAACACGCTAGGAGGCAACAAAGTACCTGTCCCTCTTTAAGCCATCTGCAGTCCTGTAGTAAATGTAATGTCAGCAAAAAGTATTTTTCCAATATTAAACAGACTTAAATAGTGCTGCTTTGCTTCATCTGGGACATACTGTTTGTATGTGACAATTTATTGCAGAGACGTCTTCTGTTTGTCTTTAAAATATATGCCAAATTGACTTGCTATCTAACGCAATGAATTCCTTTTTTGTTGTTGTTGTCCATGGGATCTTTTATGTGTGCCAAACAAAGGCTGACCATCACTTTGCAGAACTTGGATGTTATAGTTATGAACCAGGTACAAGCAGATAAAAAGTGGCCATTCGTAGGAAAAATAGTGTAAGTAAGAGGACCTAAATACACGGTATCAGACTGCCAGCAGAAGGGCAGCTTTGGGCAGCTTTCACTTATATGTGGAAGCAGCTTGCTGAAAAATGCATGTAAATGTTGATTCTGAGTTGAAAATGTGCCAAGCGATTGCTAGTAAAATATTTATGGAAATATGTCTTTCTTATTGAGCTCTAACTTTGGTATGGAAGATATTTGGAGGAGGAACGTATTTATATTAATATATCTATAGACTGTGGAACTGCATTTGCTCTCAAGAATAATTTCCTTTAGTAATTTTGTTCATGCCTACTATATCTTTAATAAAAAAAAAAAAAAAGAAAATAATTATATGTGCTATCATTTTCAGTTGCACATAGCTTTGAATATTCTGTTGTTGTATGAAGGCCTTGTGATATTTCAGGCCACCACAGGAACAAAATATTTTTTCTTGTTTCTTTGTTTAGGGTAAAACACATTGCGATCTGAAATCTAATAAAGGAAAAAGACACAAATGATAAGCAGTTTTTCATCAGAGTGGTTGTAAAGACAATGTTGGTTGTTATTAAAGTTGGATAATGCTATAAAAGAGATTAAGTTGTAAACAATTGCTTTTGAGAAGTAGCAAGGCTTTTTGTTGGCTTGCATTTTTTAGCATTTCCTAATCCCATCTTTCTAAAAGGACAAAGAATTCCTGTTCTTCTTGAGTTTTTCTTAAACATTGGTCTTCACTTTAATAGTACTATTTTGACTACAATTTTTGTTAATATTTATGCAGATGATTTTTCTTCCAAAATATCGAACTCTCTGTCTTTCTGTATTCAAATGATGATTTCTTCAAAATGAACCTGAAGGATGGATGTTTTCTACATAAGCAGAAATGATCTCAGAAGTTAAAATTTTAAATGGGATTTTTTTAAAGTGAGAAATGGAGTGAAGGCTAAAATGCAGTATAAAAATTCAGGTTGAAACAGGGCAGGCCTATATTAAGTAGCATAGTCCCATTGAATCAGCTCATACAAAAATAGCTGATGTGACAAAAAGCAGGGTTTTTTTAATAAAAATGGTAAAAATCTTAAAGCCAAAATGAGGAAACTGAAAACAGGCATTTCAGGTGTTTATGGGAAAATAAGTGGTGGGACATTAGTACCAAGGTAAAGAGTTGAGTAGGGAGTTGCATGATAAAATCAGCTGTTACAAGCTGCTTTCAAAATACAGTTGGAAGAGGCAATACTTATATGAAACAGGCTGTGGATCATATCATAGCAATGAGAAGGTACTGAGGAGCTAGATAAAGGTCTTCAGTTGTGCAAGGGCTTTTGAGATTCTTGTACTAAAACTTTGGCGAAAGGACATGAGATTTGATAAAAGTCTGCATGTTTTAGAACATGGTGGTTCCATGATATCTGGAGACATAGTTATTATATTGCATCAAATATAATTATTTTTTAGAACCATTTGAGTGACATTGGAAGAGTAATAGATCCAAGGCAGCCTTTTCTGAACTCACTACTGAACTTGGAGTAGCAGCAAGCTACTCCGTGCAGCATTTCACCAATGTACTCAACCACTGAGTTCTTGTGAGATACAAGTGAAAGCTATTGTATCAGAGCATAACTTCCTGTTTTCATATTTGCTCTGTTTATGAAACTCATTCTTTCCTTACAGGAGAATGTGGCAGTGATCTAGCAAGTTTTTGTGTCTCTGGATGGTCTTATGTGTCGGTGGTATTATATCATTGTGTATTGACAATTATATTTCAGAACTCCTGTGAGAACAGTCGAACATTTTTTATGTGGTAATAACTAACACTTCACTATAGCCTATCATTTAAGACTGTGCTTTTTATTCTTAATAGCACTCTGAAATATTCTGAGGTATCAGTCTCATTTCTATGATGAGAAAAAGAGATATATTGATTTTCAAAGTTCACATCAAAGAACTATGCTCTTTGTCTAGGGAAAATGTTGCCTACCATGAGTAGCCTTGTCAAAAAAAATTATTATCCAGGGTTGGGTGCAGTAGGGTTGCTTTTGGAGTTTGGGGTTGGTGGTCTGTTTTGGGGGATCTTTTTGTTTGCTTATTTATTTTTTTTTTTAATTAGTGTCTTTTTAACCATGTAATAGGTAGGTTTTGTGCCATAAGAGAAAAGAGAGCATTTATTGGAAAAGCATTCATTTGATGGGTTGTGAACTCTTATTTTCTTCTAGCATTGATTTGTCTGTTGTCAATACACATCTTTGTGGAGATTCCTCATAGAAAGTGACACAAAAAGAACAGCAATATTTGTGTAGTAATGCTGCAGAAGGGGGTATTCAATTCAGCTGAATGGATTTGATAATTTCATATGTTGCAGTACTCAGACCTCCAAGTTGCTCAAGGTGGACCGAGAGGACTTCAGTCACTATATACAGTTAATAACAGGTGATCTCAGAACTTAAGAGTTCAGAGAGATGCAGGAAACATGCAATTGCTAAGTGTTTTTACTGAAAATCTTAATTCAAGCAGTAAACTAATATGTACTTGGATGTTTTGCTTCAGTGAACAGGTTGTATTATGAACCCTTTTCATTCAGACTTCCTTGTTGCATGTTGTCCTAGAATAGCCACAGTATTTGTATTTAGGCTGGCTGGCATTTGTGGCCATCACTTTAAAAAATTGACAGTAACTGATTTTGTTCAATGTGAGAAAGAAAATAGCTGTAGGAGCTAAATGCCAGATTCCCTTGCTGAGTTCATTGGAGCTTCTAGTGAATGCTTAACTGTGACTTATGACAGCAACTGTGTCATACTCTCACCTTGACAAGATTAAAAATTGATAGTGTTTTCAAGAAGAACTGAGCTTTGTAATGTTCTGATTGCATTTCTGAAAGCTAAGTGAAAAGAAATTATAAATGACCGACTGAAGGAATATAAACACAACAACAGTCTATCTGCTTGTCTAATGCGTGAAACCCACATTCACTTTAGGGGTGTCTTGGGTAATCAAACATTCCTGCATTAACAATGAGGGAATGCTGAGGATATGTTATATGAAGGCAGAAAAGATGAAATAAAAGCCTCTGTCTCTTATTTTTCTCTAGTGAGGAAGAAGCACTGAATTGCATGGTACAGGAAACTATAGAAAAATAAGTCTTTGCCCTGTTTTCAAAGGGAATGTACTTCCTAGGGAATCTATCCTAAGCATGAGTTAACTAACTGATTAGTGCTTAGTGCAGCATCTGATGCTATGGTAATGTTAAATAAATCAATATGTTGCACAGAACTCTTATGACGTCATTGTTGGTTTTTTAATTCCAAAAAGCATATCAATATGCCTTGCATCTACAGCGAGAAGATGCTGACTGGTTTAGCAGCTTATTCCTAGAGCATGGGCTCTGTCCTCTTCCAGGACAAGTAGGCCAGCAAGCACTTTGGGCTGAAATCTGAATACCTACTTTTTGGGCCACAGGATGTAAAAAGTAGGCAGGATTCAAGACCCAAACAGGTGCATTTTCTCGTCATACTGTGTTCACATGCAAAGCAGCCCTAAAAACTGTATTTCTCTTATGAGCCCACATAATAGGCCAGGTGTTAAAAATAAGGCATCATGCCATCTTCACTTGTAGAGGCTTCTGCATCTAGATGGATTCCTTCTTGTCTGCTAAGCTCTGACTTTTCAGGTACTGATGACTGTTTTCTCCTCACCTTCCCTCCAGAAAGGTCTCTGATCTCAAACAACAATTATTTTTTCAGTTTCCTTACACTGGCACATTAATTGGCTGATGAGGAAGTATAACTTACTGCAATCACTAGGCTGTTTTGGTTTCTGTTGGAATCATAGCGTATGTAGTAATACCTGGAATACAATTTTTAAAATGTATTCCGTGTTAAATGAATTAGCAGAGAGAGATTTCTTTATGTTAAATCAAAAAGATTGTTAGAGCTAAAGGAAGTGGTAAAGGAAAAGGTAAAAAATAAAATCATCATGAAAACGTTTTACCTGCTTCTCATTGATTACATCATAGACTTGCTGGGATACTAGCATTAAAAACTAGGTGACGTTAAGCTGATATGGGTAGATTGATCAACAAAAAAAAAAAAAAAAAAAGTTTGCACAGTGATCCCAAGATGTTGGATCTGCACCTCAGTTCCAATGCAGTTTAAATAAAAATGAGTTACATATATTTGAAATGTATGGAAATGCTCAGCATACATCAGTGTCCTACAGTGAGCCTAGTGCATGTGACAGTATTTAAAGATGAATCCAAATTCAAACTTTGCTATATACCAAGAACAATATTTTGAGAGATACTATTCTGTAAGTAGGCTCTTAATTAATATTCTTAATTAATAGCAGCTTCAGATGACTGTGCTAATTTTTATAAATCAACTTAGTAACTGCAAGGTAACTAGTCAACTGCAATGCCTGTATGTTATTATTATCATTCACTTATCCTTGTGTAAGACTCTACATTTCTAGGAGTGACTGGGCATGTGTAAAACTTAATACAGTATTTACCACTGAAGCAATCATGGAAGGCTGGACGCCTTTAGGATTTAGTTTTTCCTCACAGAGATGACAAAAAAACCATACTTATATGTGTTTAGAACTGCAGAACTACCAAGAATTCCAAAGAGCCTGGATTTTACACAG
>VZRU01004108.1:388846-445656 GCA_013398155.1 Pedionomus torquatus | reverse complement strand
CCCAGCAGTTCAGTTCCTTTTTAAAACAAGTTATTTTTGGACCTGTCTGCAACATTTATAGGATTGCAGTCACCTGGTATGTAACTTACGAAGACGGGTGGTGTTTTAAATGATAAGAGTTTTAAGTTAGTAAAGCAGTTATTTTAAACTTGTATTTTGAAAACAGTTTGTTCACTGCTGCTTACCAATAATTGATAATTAAGACTTTTGTTATCGGAGGGATTTTTAAGTAATAGTAACTATACTAAACTTAGTTCTGTCTAAAAGCTGTTAATGTGTTTGTCTCTAAATTTGGAGAGACCTGTTTTGAATTCTTTGTTTTTGATTAGTGTTACTTGTTCCTTAAGGTTGGAATTGAGTTGCATTTTCCTCATCAGAAATTGTACGCAGTGGTTTCCAAAAGTAACTGATGTCATATAAAAAATCTCCTGGTACAGTTAGAAAACAGCCAACCACTTACCAGTTAAAATAGGGAGTGGTACATGATGCTTTCGTAGCGCACGAAGGAAAAACTGAAGGTGTATTGGTTAATATTATAGTAAAGTGGGAAGGAAAAAAACCCTACAAAATCTATTAAGTGTTTCTCAGTTGCTAGTGGTTGGTTAAGACAGCACTTAAAATGTCTTAATTATGAAAATCAAGTTTACACGCATCAAAAGAGGAAAAGGTCAAGTCAGAAAAAGTTGGTGCTCAATGAGTGCTGTGAGTGTGAAAAGGCAGCTAGACACAAGGTAAATAGTTACTTTTGTAGTTTGGTAACTTTTTTGACCTTGGAGGAGGACAGCTTTAATTTAAGAAGGCCTGAAACAGATAAACTAAAAGATGCCAAATCAGGAATGGGATAATTACAATTATTTGAATTCGTAGACTTTGGTAGAAAAGCAGGTACATTTCAGTTGTCTTAAATTGCTGACTGTAACCGTAAAACACTGTACTTTTTGGAGAATGGATTCTGATGCAG
The DNA here is from genome assembly GCA_013398155.1 of Pedionomus torquatus. Lineage (NCBI taxonomy): Eukaryota > Metazoa > Chordata > Aves > Charadriiformes > Pedionomidae > Pedionomus > Pedionomus torquatus. Next base: position 444,695 of record VZRU01004108.1, on the reverse strand, counting down.
ATACCCTATTAATTAAGTGTATTATTGGATGTTGATCTGGTATATATTCTGTCGCTGACAGGATAAGACCTGTGTTAACGTTAATTACCAGACCATCCTGACAGCTCAGGCTGATTGAAGTACAGCAGGAGCCTGCCATGGAGGCGGGTGGTTTATATTTGGCTGCTTATATGGAATGCCAGGGGGTGGGAGAGGGGGGGAGACAGGGAGATGCCTTGCCAGGAAAGCTGTGAGGTAGTGAAATGCCCTCACTCACTGACCCTTGTATTTATTGAAACATATCTCACAACATCTGATTCTGGCTCTGTGAGTTTTTCTGTACTGATTTTAATCAAAGTGGGTGTTATGAAAGTCTTGTCTTCATTTTGAAGTTTCATTGAAATTTAATAAGCCAGTGCTAGTAAAACTGCCAGTATTTTTAATCTCGTTATGCTTAATGCAGTTGGTCAGGTCAGTAGAAGTGCTGTCTAAGATACATCTGTGTCTTTGTAGCAGGGAGGATCCAGAGCTGCTGTTTGAATCCTAAAGCAGATAATAGGTCTGATGTTTCTAATCTGAATAAAATCCCTTTGCTTTTGGTGGGACAAAGAGTTGGGTTGCTGAAAGTTAAGCAATGTTACATTTTTTTACTTCTTGCTTGTGAAAATATCCTGTGTTACCTTGCCCAGTGCAATTAAAATAATTTCTGGTTTGGATTTCTTTGGGTTGTTTTTCTTGGAAACGTTTAACAGAAGTGGAATTAGCTTTTTAAAGCAGAGCTTAGATTTTTGAGGCAATTTATGCTTGAATGAGCAAAGCAACTGTGAGAGCCTTAAAGAGAAATAATATCCAGCTTCATTAGCAGAACTGTCCCTCCACAGTGTTATTCTTCCTTTTGTGAGAAGGGTGTCTGTTGCAGGTTAGTGGGGTGTCCCAGAATGACAAGATGGTGCAAGTTAAAGTGCTTTCATTTGGGCAGTTGTGTTACTAATGCGTGGTTGTGTAGGTCTGGTAGTAGAAGTGGCAGATTTTTTGGTACTCTGCAGTTATTTTAGCAATTAGTATGGTAACACAGGTTGGTTGGTTTGTTTGTTTTTTTTTATTCTCGTGATTTAAAATACTGGATAAAAGTTAAAAAAAATTCCATTACTTCTCATTTGAGAATTGATTTTTATACTGGTGTCAGAATAGTAAATTTTGCTTCTCAGATCATTGCAAAAAAATCATTGCCTTGAAGGGAAATGGCAATAGGTTTTCTATTAATGGGATTTCTTTTAGCCTTTTTGGTGGCATATAGTTGATTGAATAGTATGTTGGAAGTCAATTTTTCTGAATTGGTTTTAAAAGTATTTTTCACTGTTTTGCAGCTAAAGATTTGTATTTTACTCCATACTGTAGTGGGTTAGGGAAGATTTTCTGCATTTCAGGCACAGGGTCTACCAGAGGAATGTTTTGATACTGTGTAACCTCATCAAAATACTCTGGGAAGGTCTTAAAGATACCCCTTTTTAAACCCCGTAAACCATGAAGCAATTCGTGTGACAACTTGAACTGACATCTGAGCATATATATGGTTGGGGCAGTTAACGCTTTTAATCATCTACAACCCAATAAATGTTTGCACTTCTTTAAGACTTGATTTGAAAAGGAAAAAAAAAAATCCCAGCATGACAACTAAAGTCTTGTTGCTTGACTGGGAAGTTACATTGACATGGTTCTGAGGGGTAGTGCATCAGAATGGCTGCTGATACTGAAGCAGAGACAGGGAAAGAGAATACAGTATTTTATACCCTTATCTGGTGGATCAGTTTCTGGCTTAAAAGGTCAGCTGATATTCTGGACTGGTCGGACAGTTTTTGAGTTAGTTTTTGTGTGGTGCTGGCTTTCTTTTCAGGCAGATCAGAGCTATGATTGAACTTGCCGTATGTGATTTCAGAGTAGTTGTGTTGGCACAGTGGCTGAGGTGGCTCGATACTGAAGATACAGAGCAGAGCCTTGGGGAGAGAAGTACATTTGCTTAAACGTTTACTTTAAAGTCTGAAACTCTTAATTGATATCAACTGATAGTGCATGTAGTCCGTTCAAAATTTTAAGACCATGACTATTCTCAGGCTAGCTGACATGAGATGGAATCCAGACTTTGCCAAATTCTTTAAATCCTTCACCTGTTGAAATAACAAACCTTATTGTTCTGTCTGTTTTGCATTAAAGAACTGTTTTAGGAATCTCTGCAGCCATTAATTGGTCAAAGTGTCCTATTCTAACTGCAGTATGTTTTCTTCAGTAGTGTCTGGGAGATGGGATATGCCTGAAATCTTTAAAAGTAAGCCGCAGATCCATTAAAAAGCATTAATAAAAGCTTAATGTTCTGGTTCATATTATTTAAGTGGGAACTAAACTAAACACTTGATGTTGCATAGTGCTTTTATTTATCAGCCTTTGAAGCAGTAGCAAATTGGTTAATATTCTTCTTAATATGGTTTAATTCAATAACCTACAAATGATTATATCAGAAGTTAATGCATAATTTTCAGTTTCTAGATGCAGAGCAAGCCAAATCCACTTCTGGTTGGTGCGGAATATCTTCAGTTTCTTTGCGTGAATGGGGGGAGGAGAACAGAAGGAAAAAGTCTCTGACGTGATGCTGTTTTGCTGTTTGCTTTTGAGCAGTGTTGCTCATCTGTGCATACTGCTTTTAGGGAGTTTGTCTCATTTTGAAGGGGCATGAGCTGTGCCCCTGCAGCAAAAATTAACAGGGGTGTTTTTTCAAAACGTTGACAAACTGCTGTCGTCTCTCCCTTTTACCCGTCAAACTGACTATGCCTAAATATGTAATGTATTGATAAGCATGTTTTCTAACAGTTGGTTTGTGTGTTAAAGTTGAAGGTTAAAATGCTGTAATAGGCTCAGCTGTCTCGTTTAAAGTATGTTGGTTTTGCTGTGAAGATTGTCTGCACAGTGGGGAAAATGGTGCATGTTAGATGATGGTAGAGACAAGTAGTGGTAGTTCTTAAGTATCTTAAGCTTAAGTATCATATCATCTATAAAGATAAGCATAGTTGGAGAGGGCCATATGTGGTCAGTTTACGAGGGAATTACAACTACTTTAAAAGATTTACTCGAGGCTTTTATAGAAATCTGATACTGCCTCTGAATCAACCTGAAGCAAGCTATATTACACAGATTCTTTTGTTTCCACTTTTCACGTAGTTCTGTGAACTTTGTGCGCAATAGTAAACAGGCTTGAACAAAATCAGGGTGTAGATGGTACAATAGGGATCAGAAATGAATTCTAACAGGAAGACTGATTATATGTGTATTGTATTAAACATCTGGAGAGGAAGAATGATACTTCAGAATCCCTCTTTTAGGTCTGAAATTAGCGACTGCAGTTGCTTTTAGAAGGGAAGTGTATTTAGCTGTTGTAATATGTTTACAGAGGTTTGAGTCTTAAATTTTGAAATTTCTTGCAGAGTTTTTGTGTTCTTGCCCTATGGATAGATTTTCTTTTTGTGACAAGTCTAACATAATCCTTTGGGGAAAAATCTGGAACAAATGTTATCTAAGGATCAAATCCACCTCAGGAGAAACAAGAAGAAAAGTACAACTGGCTTTCTTGAGAAAAGTTTATTAAGCTTATGGGCTTCAAAGAGCTTTTATTTTTGAGACCTGTGGCATTTAAGAAACTGATACTTTGAGGAACAGGAGGGTGGAAAACTTAGATATATCAACTTAATATAGGGTTAATTGAGGTTAATTTTGATACGGATCGAAGTACTTCCAGTTCCTAATAGTTTGGGTGTGGCTTCTAGGGAAACAAGGAATTGTGTGGAAGCTCTGTTTGTGGGTAATGGGCTACATAAACCTAGCGCCTGTTGATTTAGTAACTGTATTTTATTCGTAACTATTCATGAGGAAGCTTGTTGGTTCCAAATGAGAGGTTTAATGTACATTGAGGGCACTTGGTAGTGCTGAGTTTTAATATTGTTAAGTGTCTTCAGAAAGGTATTCTTGCGTCAGCCTCAGATTAACATAGGATGAATAACAGAGCAATTCATCAACCAGGCAGCTCTGAAGAGTGTCAGCAAGAAAGCTGACTATGATGAATTGGAGAGAAATGGATGCTGTGGTAGATAGCCACTACAGCTAATGCTGGAGTGTTGAGGGTTGGCAGTTGGTATTTAGGTGTATGCTGGGTAATGTAGTGAGGAGGGACTGCAATCCTTTGCTTGGCTGAGTAGAAAGGAAACATGTCCCTTCTACATTTCAAGAAGGTTACTAAATTCAACAGCTTAAACTGACAGACGGACAACTGGTTTGTACTTTGTTGAAAAAGATTTGCATCAATCCTTAGGACTGATAAATGTGAGTTATGTTTTGAAGACAGACTCCTGAAGTTTCCTTGACAATTTCAGTAACCTTATTTGGCAGTAAAAATTTGCATAAGTGAACTTTGAGGCAGATTTAGTTTATTTTGAATTTAATTTTGCTTTAAGTTTTGCACAAACCTTTCTAAGATCTCACAGCTTTCCACTGATTCCAGTTACTTTAGTTACTGGTTGCTTTCAGTTTTAATTTTTTTTTTTAAGGAAAAAGAAAATGGTTGTGAATTTGAGAGGGTTAAAAAGGAAGTAAAGTTGCCTTTGTTGTTTTGCTTTTACCAATACAATAACATAAATAAATGTTTTTTGTCATTTGCACGGGTCCTTTTATAATTCCACTTAATATGGTTTGTGCTAGAATTGGTTTTGACCATTTGTATCAAACTGTTGAACACCTGACACGTGCATAGAGAACAGTTTAATAACGTTTAAGTTCTTTAATTTGTGGGTGCTGTTTGTGTGGTTTTTTTTCTGACTGTTTAATTACTGTAACTAAACTGTAGGTAACTAAACTTACATGTGCAGCCTAAAGAGTATGTGTGCAGGCTTTCTCAGCTCTGAGCAGAATTCAATACTGAAATCAGTACTGGAGACAAGCATTTCAGTATGTCATACAGTAGTCATAACTAGTATAGTATGATGGTATGTTATGTTATAAATTTCTGCACATATCAAACTGCATTTGTAGTTCATTTTCCTCTTCTGGAATAAGCAGCTTGGCTGGTAAAAGTTTTGAACGATTGTTAATAACTAAAATGTGTCCTTGAAAAATCAGAAGAGCATTGTGTTCGCTGATTCTTCAAACTATTGTGTGCTCAGTGTGAAATTTCAGATACAACTGTACGATACTACTAATGTGGTATTTAAGCAGCTTTTTTCCTAGTCTAGGTGTGGATTAATAGTTTCTTGTAATGGGTACAGTTGAAACAGCTTATGCTCCTATAAATGTTTTGTTTCTTTCCTTCCCCCCCCCATTTTTGCTTGGAAGGCAAAGGAATGAGTATTGCTAGTAATGAAACCTGGATAATTTCCAGGCTGTTAAGCTAATTAATGAAACTTAATACGACAAATATAGATGTAAATACATGCACCTATCAATATTGGTATAAGACCACAGTACATTTTAAGAACACATTGCTGTATAAGTAACTACAAAATTGTATTATAAGTTGACCTTGAAACTATTAATCAAATCATATGTAAAAAGAAAATGTTTCCAATTTACAAAAATAACATAAAAAGGTAGCTTTCAAACATGAGATCATATGCAATGTTTCATACTATCAAAGGAGAATAACACTGAGAGTTAAGGGTGTCTGTAACTATTTTGTGAGGTCCAAGTAGTTTGTCATCTGGTTTGGATCATCCATTTTGGCAGAATATTTCATTAGGCTAAGAGACATGGAGATACTTTATATTAAAGTTAATGTTTATACAGTCTAATCAAGGTTTTGTCTACATGTACTGTCTTTTTCCAACTTAAGTTATACTATTTTTCCTCATGCTTGTCACATTGAGCCACTATAGCTACTCCTCGTCCTAACCTTTTCTGACATAGCAAAGAATTACAAAGCAGGCTTATTTCATTTTGCAGCACCGTCAGTGAAACTGTGCAGTCTCTTGTACAAAAAGTAACATCAAAGAGATCCCCCCCCCCAACCTAACTTTAAGGGTTTATACTTTGCTATTGCGTGAAAACAAAGTAGTGTTTGATATGAGACCTTTGAGACCATGTTCTCTCTGAAGTAGACAGTGTCTTTTTTGTTTGCAAAGTTAATGGAACTAAGTGAAAAGCAATATGACTTACCAGAATGATGTTTTTTCAGTGTATGATTTTCAGATCCACTGCGTATAAAGAATCGCTGAAGATAACAAAGAAAAAGGAAGGCTGATTTAAATAAGCTACACCGAGCCTTCACATCTTTTGGGAACTATTTCTTAGTCTGTAAGTGGAAAAGGTTGCAGACCACAGATTTAAAAACATTTTCATTATAGCAATTTTCCTTGTCTGTGGGCTGAAGTAAAATTTTGAAACAAGAAACTTCAAGGAGATAATGAAAAAAAATTGCATTTACCATTATGTAAATGGAAATTTATTTCACCTGTCTGCATTTATTCTTTTCTTAGAACTTCCTGCTATTACATATTTACTGAATCATTTTTAATGTATTTTGATTAAATGTTCTGTTTATGAATGAGTATGATGATGTTTCAGTAATTAACTGTCTTTAAAGGCATCTGTAGCTTTCAGTTTTAATTCTAGTAAAACAGCCACACCTTTGTTATTGTTCATGAACAAGTACCTTTAGCTGTAAAAATTTCAGGTTGATAGGTTTTTTTCCCCAAAATTTTCCCTGACAGACAGCTCTGTGAGCTGATAGGACCTGTTGTTTGGTGTTAGTGATAAATGAACTTAAAAAAACCCAAACACCAACAAAGAAAAAAACCCCAAACGTATAATATTTTTTAATACGTAGTAGTGCGGGTGCAGATCTTGCCTATACAGTAAATCTGTTCTTTAAATCAATCCTGAATATAAAATCTGAATTTATAACGTCCTTTCTTGTGGATTTAACAAATATCTATATTGCTTTAGAAGCTTATAAAATTGCATTTAAAAAAATAGCATGTGATTTGTAGTTAGCATTCACTTTAAATATTGGGTGTTCAGTTTGTATGGTGGATTGCATTTTTTTTTTACTTGCTAGTTTGTTCCTAAAAGAGGCTGTTATTAAAGTCACTGGAATTTGTCAGCTAAAGAGAAAATCGATGATACCATGAAAACTTAAATTATCTTCAATATTTTGATTCTGTAGGTAGCAGAGATCTTGGCTACCAAATGGGTAAAATAAATATAAGTTTTGGTTTAGTATTTTCTGTCTGTTTCTACAGTGTGTGTATGTAGGCACGGATATACTCTTTTTCCTCTTCCTCCCCTTTTCTTTCTCTTGGAGTAGTGGTACTAGTTAATACTTCTCTTTTACAGTAGTAGGAAAAGATTGCCTAGTTGTGAATGTCATCTATGTGGACAGGATTTAATATGATAGGAAAATGGTTTTTGTTTTGGTTTGGTTTTTTTTTTTTTTTTTCTGATACAATTAGAGATGGTACATAAGATTGCTGTAGTTGTAAAGCTAAAGGGAGGGAAGAAGTCTGCTGCTTTAAACTTCACATATCTTTACTGGTTTTAATGTATTTTGATTAAATGTTCTGATGTTCTGTTTATGAATGAAGAATATGTTCATTTAGCTTAAAAAGTCAGATTATAAATGTTTACTTTTAGGTACTTTTTTAAAAAAGAAAACTTTCTAGTTTTAATAAATGTATATTTTGACAGAAAAAATAATACTTAGTTTTTAAAGAGCACGCTATTCTTAAAATACAGTATTGAAATTTACTTATGGAGCATGATGTATATCGTTATCATATAAACTTACATACAGATTTTTTTTTAATGCTGATTGTTTCCTGTCTTCTGGTATCTATTGGTGTCACACAGAGCACTTTATAGTAAACCATATTTTGGTTAATTCTAGAGGTTTTGACAATACAGTAATCCTCTTATTGTGGTTTCAGTTAGAAAAGCTCCAATCTCATTTTTTGCTGTAATGGCAAGAGGTAAACACTGATGTTGCATTATCTTATCTAGTTGATAATTTCATCTAATAGTCCCGGAACTTGATGTGCCAATTGTTGAACACACTGGGCTGTGAAACAATTGGAACTTTAGCTTGCAAATACCAAGCTATTGTTTTCAATAAAGTTTTGTTGAAATCAGCTTTCTGTGTTGCATTGCATTGGAAACCAATTAATTACAGTGTGACAAGATGCTGGTTTTTATTACCAAAAGAAAGTTTCTAGCGTTATTCTGCAATATGAACAAATGTTTGGAAATTTTGGAGATTAATTTACTTTTATAGACAAGTAGGCTAAAGAGCCTTTGCTTGTTTAACTTTGATATGTAGAGTTCGTGTTTATGAAATGGCTTCTCTGATGATTTCCCTAATTTACACTGCTGTGCCATACGTCCTTTTTATTAGTCACTGAGGTCTAGGTGGCACTTCCATTTTATTTCATGTGACCCATCTGATATGGTGCAAAACATAACAGTTGTGCAAGATTTAATAATTTCTGATACGTGCCCACAAGTTACTTAATTTTTTAACTTCTATCAGTTAAACATCAGAGATTTGTGGTTTGGTAGGTATTTCTTATGTTTTAAAAAGGCATGTAGAATTGACCAACATCACTACTGTTTCAAATGTTATCATAATTTAGCTTCTCTTAGCTTTAGCAAAATTTACCAGCTTTCTATGAGATGCTGTTTGCTTATCAGATAATAAAGTATTTTTGAAAAATGGTGTGAGAGAAATGCACCTTTTGAAATGCAGCATTAGTTAATACAACTGAGTAATGCTTAAATAATGTGAAATTAAGTCATATTGTGCATATGGATTGGTTACCTCTAATACCATTTAATTACCTTTCAGTGTGACTAATTTTACATGCTAAAATGACATTTTTGTGCTTTTTTACTAGAATACTAGGGGCTTTATATTTTTAATTGCTGATTGTACATCTTTTATTGGTTTATTGTAATTTAAGTCTTATATTCAATGAAATGCAAACCAATATGAATTTAACTCCCGTGCTTCATAAAAATTTGGCATGTGGCTTTTAGTTAACTATTATTCCTGTTGGTAGCTTTTACTTTGCTGATTTGTGTTTCTAGTAGTATGTTTTTGGTTTTAAGTACAAATTTTATATTACGTCCTACTTAGTTCAGGTGGCACTTAAAGAAAGAATCAGACTGAAGGCAGGGCATTTATTTTGATCCTTAGCAGAGGAGGACATCAGAACACGTAGTTTGCTTGAATAGTATTTGCTTCTATGAATTCCATATCAAAAGACAGTGAGTATTTATTATTTTTTTTTTCCTGACTATTTTTCAGTGCCCAAAAACTTTTAGGGAAATGTAGGTCACATTGAGGTGGGGAAATTTGATGGAAATGTGAAAACAAAGTTTGGAGGAAAGGAAGGGACAGTTATATGAATATGTAAAAGAAAAAAATATCTTTTAGAGTGCTCACTAAAAAATACGAATATTTTGAGACAACTTCATGTAGTTTAGTAAGGAGTGCAAGGTGTTTGTGAAGGTGTAGTCAGTAGGAGGACTGATTTTTGTTCTCAGAAATGTTTTGATTAATACAAGTAGACAAGTTTAATGTTGATGTATTTGTTTTTAAACTGTTGACTTGTAGAAACTCTTAATGTAGGAGGTAATGGTGACTTACTGAAAAACTTGAACTAAAACTACCACCTGTGTAGAACTCCTCTGAGGTATGCCCACTGCTAGGGGTTTTTCAGGTGAGTGATAGGTCCTTGCATTGCATTGGAGACGCTAATGTCTGAATGGATGTGATGGCTGCCTCGGAATGATGCTGCTGTTAGCAGTGAAAAATGCCTTTCTTACGATTCTTGTGCAGCAGGCCGTGGAGTGCAGCACATTTTTATAATAAAGGTGATGAATTTAATCGCAAACTGGCAGCCAAATGGAAATTGCAGACCTTGATACTGGGGGAAAATTGCCTATAAAGCAACTCCTGAGAGAGAAGGCTTTAAATTTATCCACCCATTTCGACATTGAGGGGAACATAGGAATTGCAGGGTATTTTGCTTGGCCTATTTAGTTCAGATGGATGACACTTCAGTCTACCTTTATTTAAGAACCAGATACAGTGTCCTGTTGTTAGGTGTTGGGTTGTTGTTTTTTTGGTTTTTTTTTTTTAAATTAAAAAAAATGACCTTGCTGCTTAAATTTCACATGGTAAGGCTTTTAGAAAAAACTGTTCCTTTATTAGCTTGAAATTTATGCCTGTGATAAAATAGGACCTAATATGCATAATTAATTGAAATTTACCAACTGTTTCACAGATTTCCCCTTACGTCAGATTTAACCCTAATGTAATTTGAGATTTAAAAAAAGCAGCACTACACTGATATGCGAAGCAGTGCCTTAAATGATTTAACTGGTCTTGAAGTCGCACTAGAAGTAGGATATGTTCTCTAATAGTATGTAGCATAGTTTGATAGAAGCACAGCATTTTTCGAAGTTGTTGGTACTGATAGATTTCAGCAAATTATCCTCTTAACCTCTTATTTCTAGTAGTGCGAAATGCTTATATTTTTTCTATATGATAACTAGGAATTGAATTTACAAATGTTTACCATATATGGTGAGCAGTATATTAAAAGAAGACAAAACATTTTTTCATGGTGCTTACTTAGGGATGATATGGCTATCATCTGTTGATAGATATAATTGCCAATAAATTAATTCAGAAATATATACTCTTATTAGAAACTTAACTGGACGTCCTTAGTACCATCACTTTGGGATTGCTCTTTTGGGTGCTTGGAGAGGTGCTTATCATTCAGGCAGAATTAAGAGTCAATAGCATTGGGTTTTGTCACTCTTACTAAGGTAAACAGAAAATAAACTCTTAATGGAAAAAAATTAAGTGTGGCTTTTGGAACAATCCTGTACTGATATTCTTTCAAACATTTAATTGGTCCACTTTTTCTCTTAAATGAAATCAGAAGTATAGTCTGTACTAGAATGCTTCTCTTAGTTATATGATCCCTAAGGCAAAGTTCCCAAAGGTAAAATACAACCTGATTTCTGGGCCAACATGGAGAATCATTTTAGCAAGTATATGAAACAGGAGCTGCTCATTTTTTGCACTGAATTTGGTTCTGCCCGTAAAGCTTTCTGAGAAGTCCTGCCCTTTATTATCAGAAGACATAAGGATTTTTAAGTAGTTTTGTGCTGAAAACATTTAAACGTCGTTCTGGAAGTTTGAAGTCTACCTCCCACCATTTCTGTAATGAGTAGCTCATCTGTATCCCTTCACTTGAAGTATAGATTTGTAGCAAAAAGATGGATGGTTGACAGTTAGTGAATGTGTTTCACTGTTTTGGGTTACTTCTACTATTCTATATAGAATAGAATTTCTATAGAATATATTTTCTATATAAATGTCTGTGTTATTTTCTGGTTGCAGGTAACAATAATAATTATTATTATACTGCAGGTAGGCAGGTTTGGATATTTACAAACATGCAGAGTTGGCTGGTATACCTCATTCCTTGCTTTTTATTGCCTGTAAGCAATTCAGAGGCATTCATTCAATTAGGAAAGACGAAGTACAGGTCTTCAGTAGAGTTTAAACCCAAAAGCTTATCTAAGTTAACAAATAGAGAGATTGTGTCCAACCTGTTTACAGCAAAATAACTGTAGGACCTGGCTGTTTGGTCTTTGTTCTTAAGTTACTTGAAAACTGTGGAGACAAATTATGGAAGATGGTTTTGAACTATTTCAGTAGATTGATGAAGCAAAAAGGAGGTTCTTATTTGGGAAGGAGTCCCTGTTACTTACTTTCTGCTCATTCTGACATTCAGTGGATTCTTCAGTGATCTGTTTCAGCTCAGTAACCTGGAAGAAAGCTAATCAAGCAAAGGAAGAGAAAACGTATGAGTAGTCTTTTGCTTGACTAGTGATTTGAATTGGCTTACTATGGCAGAGCTGGCATGAGAGATGTAAAGGAACTATGCAGCTGGGAGTGAGGAGATAGACGGTGATGACTTCATTTTTCGGCAGCAGCGTGCTGTTGTAATTCTCCTTACCTTTCAAAGGAAGGAGGAGTGGTTTAGCAATCCTGATGTTTTGGAGTAAGGCTCTTCTGATCGTCCTGATTGCTTCTGGAATTTTGTGTGTAATTTGGGATATGCAGTCTCCTTCCTTTAGAGTATTGAACTTTTTTATACTGTCATATTTTTTTCCCTAATTTTTTTACAGCTTTCTTAAGATCTGTGATACTTTTCTGGGACAAATGGTGTGCTGCCTTTTAAACTATGCACTTTTTTACTTCTGTAAAGGAGAGCAGGAGTAATTTCATACAGCTCGCTGTAATAATTCTTTGGATTTTCCATTTGATTAGAATTAGCCTTATTTTCACTGTTACTTCTTCCTGTTGATTAAATGTCAGTATAGAGTTAAGTTTCTGTGTTGCTATTCATCTTTACTAAGTCTCATATTAAAACCAAACATAAAACCTAAAACCAGAAAGAATGTAATAGCCTCTTAAAAATGAGTTGCAACTCATGATATGACTAGCGGTGAGAAGTAACAAAACTGCCAGTGGTAACATTTTGCTCTCAATACAGTGTATGATTAAAACACTTTTTTTTTTTTCTTCAAACACTGGTGTAGATCGATTTTTCAAGTTAATTTTTTCCTACTGGCTTTTGTTTGTATAGCATGTATCAACAGAGAGCAAGTGCTCATCAAGGAAATAGGGTATTCTAAGTTCTTCTCACTATTTCTTTGTGTGGTTTACACTTAAGAGCTTGTATGGTCTATTTCTAATGACAGTGATTACACTGGCGTTTATCCCCTGTAGTTGCATAAAGTCGTGTTGGCAGTTTGGCAGTGTTGACTGTATTATGTCAAAATGGGTTTCCTCTTGCTGCCTTTGTTTCATTCATTGTGGTTTTCACCTTGTGTTTCAACAAGGGAAATTGGCTTGGTTTACTTTCTCTATGTTGTTCATCCTATCTCATCTTCTTTATCTTTTGTCTAAAATGTTTTTCCTTTTAGGTCTCTCCTTGTAACCAGATCTATTGTGCTGACTACTTCCACCTCATTTTTCTACTTCCCTGTACTGATACCTACTTTATAAGCTTAGAAAAGAGCTTTTTTGAGATAAAGCAAGAGATTCTCTGTACAGTGCCCAGTACAAAAGGTCTTGAGGCTGTTATGATATAAACTACAATGAAGGCACTCTGTGTCTTTTGAATTGTTTGTTTATTTCAACTTTTATATGTGTTCTGTGCTGCTCACTTACTCTGTAATGGTAACGGTTGTTTTATTTTCAGCATGCTCGGTTTGTTATTTTCCATTATGTTTCTTTAGGACTCCTAAAATGCATTATTTTTAAATATCTTTATTATGCTACTAAGTATGGTGTGGACTCCTGAATTGTTACTGTTGAACTGTAATATAATGTATAGGAGAGAGATGGTTTTTTTCATACAATTTACTTTGCATGTAGCATTGGATTTCATCTGCTACATTTTATATTCCAGTCCTCTTTGAAGACTCTCAATTTATTCTAACATTTTATAGCTTTCATAAGTATTGTTCTTATAGCCCTACCACTAATAGTTTAGCTTCTGTTTTGCTTTGACTGAATTTGTAAAGCTCTTGTTTTCAGTTTGTCTAGTAAATGCATACCTTGGCATTTGTCATTAAGGAAGACTTCTAAATAAACTAGCTAGTCTTTCCCAAGCTTAGGAGTTGATCTGTGCATCTGATTGTGGGCCAAAATCTCAATCTGTTAGATTGAGAATTAATATATTTTGAGAAATCTTTATGAAAAACTTGGAAGTCAAACTTTTGTTATCCTTAGTGTTTCATTGGGGTGTTTGTAAAACCACGTTCCTTTCTCCCCTTTAAACTACTTATCTTTCATCTTATTAACCACATATGAAAGTTGTATTAGGAGCATATTATTTCTGAAAGAGGACATTATTTAGTACTGTTTGTTTAAGAATGGGAAGGAACTAATACATTAAGGTGGGGGTGTGAATCTGTAAAATTAGACTTGCCCTTTAGCTTGCTTTTCTTGCAAGAATGGAAGGAGTAAACTGAGTTTACTTCCCAGTTTTATTGATCGCTGCTACTTCTCTAAGTGGGCAAGACTCGGTTTACTAGAATTCAGAAACAGAGTAAATTTTGATAAGTTTGATCCAATGCAAGCTATGTGATCCACAATCTTAAAATAATTTGGCAAAGTCTTAGTAAATATGAGAAGCAGGTTGCTTAAATACACTGGTCTCTTAATTTTGCTGCAGAATGTGCTTCTTATATTGGTAACAACCGGAAACTTTAATTTAGTATTTCCTCCCAGTATTCTGTTCAGAAGTTTTGAAAAGGTGTCCAGATAACTAAATAATTTTCTATCTTTATCATACAATCTACAGTATCTCTATGCTTCACTTAAATTTCATTACTGACTTAAGAGGAAAATGTTTTAGGTGACAGAGATTATTCCAACAAAATATAATGTTTTTAAAAATTTATTTATTAATTTACTTCTTGAAGGGTTTAGGGCCACTTACTTAAATAAGGTGCAAAGCCTCCAGTATTAATGTCCTCATTTGGCGTGCACCATTTGTGGTTCACTGTTGGTTTTTTTTTTCTGTTTTTGTTTTTTTGGTGGTGTGGTGGGTTTTTTTTTGGTTTTTTTTGGTTTTTTTTTTTTTTTGAGGGGAAGCATCACATTTGATGCAATAATGCTGCTCCTGTTCAAAGCTGAAGGAATATACCAACCTAGATCTTTTCATTCCATACTCCTCACAGTAATGATGGAAACTTATAGAATATACTCATGTAAGCTTTTTCTGGCAAGCTGAAATGTATTTAGCATGCATCCAGACTGTTTTGAATAGTAATTAGAACTAGTGTTGCTGGTTGTATTTCTAGTTCCATGCTACACTGTGCAGAGCTTTATAAACTTCAGATGCTTGTTGGTACGTCCAAGAACACTTTATGGTCTGATAGACTGTTCCTGTTTTTTAAAAGAAGGTCATGTTGAAATGAGTTTTTAAAGTGTCTGTAATGGATAAAGGACCCCAAAAAAAGCTCCTTTGTGCTCTTCCATTCTGTGTAGTTTTTCTGTTTGTTTGGTGGTTGTTTTTTTGTGGTTTTTTTTTTTTTTTTTTTTTTTTCCACACCACAATGTAATTGAAAGCATTCGGGACCTTATTGGGGGCTCTATGGGTCTAGTGGCAGGAGGGGATTGACTATTTGTCTATGCTTTTTTCTTTGTCCTTCAAAGATGATTTCAAAAGAGAATATTTTTCCCCCCTACAGCCAGTATATGGGAACAGGTGGGTGAAAGAGAAGAATTAGAGGGAAGGAGATGAAGAATAGCAGAAAATATAAGCCTGAATGGCTGTTTCAGGCTTTGGCTGCTTTTGTACTCAAAGTTTATTAAAACATGAATGTTAAATTGAGGTTGAAAATGAAACTTTCCTATTCTGACATAGTAGGTGTTAAAAATTTTATTTTCCTTCTGGTAATGTAACCTCAGCTATATGCCATTAGTTACTTGTGCATGGCTGTGATTTAATGAACAATGGTTCATCTGCTTAGGCAGAGTATAGTTCTGTGCAATTAATATTGGAAACAATAGTGTGGTCCGGTGTGTAGTTGAGGCCTCATCTTAAGGTTCCGTTTTGATAGCCTGTATTTAAAGTTGAAAAGCATCTTAGCATAGTGGTGGAGGGGGGAGGGTAGAGAAGGTTGTGTGTGTATGTGTGGTGGGATGGTGATGGTGTGAATGGTGTTCTCCTTAAAATGCAAAAGATAAATCATGTAACAAAATTCAGGTAGTGACTTCAAGGGCAGGCTAGCAAAGGTGATGTTATCTCACTGTCTCTGGTACTAAACACTATCACACTTACAAGAAATAGACTGTTATTATGATACCAGTGATCCAAGTATTTCTAGTGCATAGGTTGAAATCCTGTTTCAGCCATCCAGAACATGAGTGGGTTTCTGAAGTCCATGAATTATGTTGTGTAAAGCTGCAGATGTGACCTCTGGAATGTGCCATGCTGCCATATATCTTTAAAGTAGCTCTGATACAATTTATGATTAAGATTGCATTATGTATACCACTAGGTGACCTCTTGTGTTGTATGTAACTTTGCAGAGTTACTTGGCATGAGAAGTTTTAGGTGTGTAGTTTAGACTGAACTATACTGAAAGCTTTAATTGAAACACTGGAAAAGTTTTCAAGCATGAACATTAGGGGAAAAAGTATTTTAAAACTGAAAGTGCACTTAAAAAATCTGTTTTGAGAGGTTGCTAAAGTAATAATTTTGCCTATGAATGAAACAGATTGCATGCTTGTATTCGAGCACTTCAATGTCCAAAAAGACCGTCCCGCTGAGTATGTGGTACACCTCCATCCAGTTTCTGTTATTGAACTCTCTTACTGTGGATAGATGTGCTTTACTCCAGCGCAAGAAGGCTATGTCGTTGCAGCTGACATGAGAGCATGAGCATCTGACATGATCATTTCTGTGTTGTGAGAAACTGGCTTGCTTTCTTCTGAAACTTCAGCTTTTAAGACGACAATTTTTTTGATTTTTAAAAAAAGTCAAGAAGATGCTGTTTTTTTGGACAAAAAAAATCTGGTGCTGTAGCCAACCTTCATGGTTTATGTACTGTTAGAAGGTATAAGGGAAATGCTGCATGGGAACAAGAACTGTCTGAAGAACTGAAGGAGTTAAGAATCATATCTTCCATAGGAAAAAAAATGGGACTTGAGTATATAGGAGAAGACAATTTGGGAGTAAGGAGAGCGTTTGGGATGGTGGAAGAGAGCAAAAAATGTGTCTCCTCCTAGAGCCTAGAGTAAACTTAAGGTTTTGGAGTTTTGCCATGTCTTTTCTGTCAGGAGACATCTGTGAAACCCAGAGGCAAATTGTCTCATTCCTCTGTTACTGGGCAATAATCTTCTTCTGCTGTCAGTTAATACCTTATTTCGTGTGGCAGAGGTCTCTGAATGTAAAAAAAAAATCCAGCTTACCTGACTGGGTTGAATTCAGCGAGATAGCAGTACAATTGTTTTGTGGCAGTAAAACTGATCTGTAAGATGCACATAGATAAGGATTTCCAGGCATGCTTTTTTTTTTCATCTTCACAGGAAGAGTGATATTTCTGATATTGGAGGGTCTCAGACAGCAGTTCTCTGAACTATTTTCCTGGTTGACTTTTTGATTGTGTTTTTTTCTTTTTTTTTTTTTTTTTTTTTTTNTTTTTTTTTTTTTTTTTTTGGCAAAGAAGTAGACCAGACCATGTCTCTGAAAGGTGCTATGTTCTACTGTCTTGCTACTGGATTTGAGTGACTAGTACAGGTGACTTGTAGAATAATGATGATATTGATTGGGAAACAAGGGATAAGTAAGGAACAGGAAAAAAAATATCATACTTTTGCTCCATGAATAAGTCACAATTATGCGAAAACTTGTCAATTATCTTAAATACATTGCTTTACATATCTGGGATTTTGTTATGCTGTGTGTTCACATTATGCTGGATTTTGCTGTCTCAAAGTACACTTCTTCTTGTCATGGTTTTGGCTAAGAAAGAGGGGGAAACACCAAAGAAAAATCAATCAAACAAACAGATCATCCATGTGGAGATTTATTTCTTAAAGGGTCTGAATGCTTATTAAAAAGTCTCTTATGTCCTCAAGTGCATTGTAAAGTCATGTTTCCCTTTTTTAGGGGGTAAAGTACACCAAAGCATACTGTAAGTATATTCAGTTTTCAACTTAAAAGTTAAACATGTGCACTTAGTATTTTAAGAGATATTCGAGCTTGGTGTATGGATTCAGTATTGTCTTCAGTACCTTGGGGGGAGAAAAATCACATTTGCAAGTGCTGTCTTTGATTTCCTTATGGTGCTTCATGGAATTGTTCATAAAGGTCTGCTGTCCAGAAAAGTGCAATTCCTTCAGATCTTTTAGAAAATACCTCTTAGTGTTGAGTAAGAGAATATGAACTTAAAGACGTAGTAAGGTATAGACCAAGACAGTGTGTATTTATTGATGTGGAAAGAAGCTTTGTGCTTATTCTTGAAGGTGATGTCTCATTGATGCACTTTCTCAAGGCAGGGCCTAAATTTCTGGTAATAGTGGCAGTTATTGTTACTGATTGGTAAAAATAATTGTGGATTTGAAATACAATAATCTAATTTAATAATGGCATTTTTTGCTATGTTTATTGGAATCAAGGGTATATATATATAAGGTATATATATTCTTTGGTTTTATTAGGTTTTATAACAGCCTACGTAAACATGCCACTTGGAATCTTGTGGCAAAGTGCATAAGTGACCTTTGATGTAGCTGTGATGTGCTTTATTAAGATATCTTTCAATTTTGACTTGTACTGACCAAAGTACTCTGAGGACTGTTTTGACTGCGGCTACCTCACCTGTCAAGACTGGTTTGTGCAATGGGGGCTGATGCTATGTGGAAATCGAGCATTGTGTTTAAAACAAAGAAGTATGATCAGAAGACCCAGCCTGGGCTATTTTATTTTGATTACTTACAGAAGTAAGAGTAATACCACTAACCAAATATTTAGTACTGTTTAGAGTAGGCAGGCCATCTACAGTCTCATTATTCTAAGTGAGAGCTCCGTTATAGTTGAAGGGAGTGAGTGTGGTTATGTCTTTATTGACATAAGAATCCACCTAATAGAACAAATACTTTCCAAAACCTACAGTGTTATCTGTTTATTGTGTAAAGGAGCAAAAAGGTTGTGAATCTACCTGTTCCTCTTATAGCCAATGGGATTTTGTCGTAATATAAAAATACTCTTCAGAGAGGTTTTTTGTAGTTAAAGAGCTTTACTTTTTCTTGAAGGGAATGAATCTTTAAAAGATAAGCTCAAGTATGGTTTAACATACTTGACTGCAAATTAGACTGAACATTCTGTTCGCAATGTGGAATAACAATAAATAACGTAGGGCAAATAGCAGCTACTACCTTTCACTGCAGTAAAGGAAACCTAAGTAGCAACATTCTTGTTTCTCTCTTTATCAGGGCTCGATGCTTTAGTGGTAGTTGATTCTCTTCATTAAAGTTCTGCTGGCTGTGCATGTTTAGATAAAGTTAGTTGCCTCATTGATTTCCTGCCTGCTGGTAATGTGTTGAGTCAGATGGCTGAACTAATACACAGTACAAAAGGATGGATAACAGCAAGATTAGTATACTAATATGTCTCTTCAGATTAATTTATGTTCAAGTCCGGAAGAATACTCGGGTTTAGTAAAAATGATAAGTACAAACAGCCTATTTCTTTAACCTTGAAGTTAGGCCTCAGTCGTTTAAGATTTAGTTTGATTGTTGCCAGGTTTCAGTTCCCTGGAGAATCATGTTTACATAGGTATAGTTATCTTTGAGAAGATTATTCAGGTATATGTATTTGCAGTGAATTCAAGCACAGTGGTATTTTTTTTTCCTCTAGGTTGATGAAAATGAGCAGCTTTTCAAAGCTGACTGGTTATCTTAATCACTGCAATGTGAAATTGAAGTTGCTTAGCAGTTGTAATAAAGGAACTCAACGACAGTTTTTAAGTAGTGCTATTTTCTGTATGTGCTACCTAGCATAAATACAAGAGCATTTTTTTTTCATCCTTTCAACACCTTGATTAATGTATTTAATGTAAACTACTTGATGAGGTTACTAAATGTTTTTATTTGTTGTATTTCTCATACATTTAGGGCACTGATAGTGCTTGTATAATAAATTACAATTTGCATTAAGGTAAAGCTGTACTTGTCAGCATATATGGTATGCTTAATGGATTCTTTTTATGACTGGTGCTTGAAATTTAAAAAAAAAATGCATATATGGTAAGCATGGGTCATACAGCAGTTTGATAAAATATCTACATACACAATTATCTTCTTCTTGGGATGTGACCTATTTTGTTGTAATTTGAAGACTCTTGGTAATTAATTCCTATCCCAGGACATGTATCATATATACTCTCTGAAAACAGATCATATTTTGAGTTAACAATTTTTTTCCTACCAAAATCATAATTCACTATAGTGAGTTTTTCCAAAATCATGTGTCTCAAAATCCTAACTGTTGTTTTTTTACTGTTACACTGACTTGTGGCCAATTAAAATCTGTTGCTGTTATCTTACTCTGGTGGTAGTAATAAGCAAACCTCTTGTTTGGCTTTTTTTTTTTTTTTTCCTTGGGTTTGGGTTCCCTCCCTCCCCCTGCACAAACCGGCCTCCTTATTTTTTCTTCTCACATCTTTAGGAATTTTTCTGAATGAGGATGACCCAAAATTGTATACAGCGTTGTAACAGAGTTGTTCATGCAATTCTTCCATTCTGTATTGAAGAAAACACACAGAGCTATATAAAATATTTGCTCTTTCACTGCTGTCATTGCTTGGACCTTCCTAGTCAGTGTGTGATTGATAATGGGTTTTGCATCCTGTCAGTGTCAAAACAGAGTATTCATAGGGGCAAACCTAGTTTTGCAGCATTAACAATTGAGAATGAGATTCTACTTTCACTAACTCATTTTTAGATATTATTCAGTTCATCCTATATAAGGTTTTCCATCACCTTTGATCAACATCCTTTTTATTAGTTCTACTTTTAGAATGGCTATTTTCACTTTGTTTTAGCTTATGCTTTGAATCACCATTTTTTAGTTAAATTCCATGCAGTGTGTTGTGTGGGAAGCTCAACTTAGCACTGCTCAGTTTTCTTTAACGCTTTGGTAAAGCTGTAGTACGCTTTATGGGCTTTCACGCTGGGATTTTAAGTTCTCCAGCATTTCAGAAATTTGACATAGTAATACAAATGGACTAATGTTTCTTTCTGGGATATCTATTTTTAAACTAAATTTTGGAGCCTTTTTGTGCATGGGTATGAGTTTGGTTTGGTCCAGCTCAGAGTTTCCAGTTTTTCCAGCATTCATCTTTGACCTTTTCTGTTCAGGTGATTTTTGCCAACAAGTTCCATTATTCCATCAAAGTAACCTGTTCTGAAATCTAAGCTTAAATCAAATTTGCTGTTCTTCTCTTTGGTCAAGGTTTATGACTTCATATGATAGCCATCTCATTTGAAGTCTTCTCCGCTTACTAAGGCCAAATCTAAAACTAGTTTTTGTATGTTGGTTTATCAGCAGTGTAATGGATAAATCTTTTAGTTTGTCACATGCAGGACAAACTTGATTACTGCTTTATTAAGAATTAATGTCTGTGCTAATTAAGCTTTGTAACATAATAAATGTAAGCTAAAATATATGATGGACTTTATATAATCTTTTAACACAGATGGACAATATTTAATTGAGATCTGTAGTTTGGTCAGCTGTGTTACTTATGTATTTGGTTAAATTGAGATTATGATTAAATAGAGACTTTGTTTATGTACTGTTCAACTCTGGGAAGCCTTCTGATACCTAAAAATTAGTTTGAAGTTGTGTAGAGCATCTTAATAATGTATTTAATGTTACAGAAGTGCAATAGTTAACGTATGTGATGTGATAGTTGACTATCTTGTTCTTGTCAGTGTTAGTTCTTGTCAACCAAAAAATTATTACTTTCTTATGGTCTTACACTGACAGAGCTGGTGTAGGGCAGCCTGTAAAACAGTACAGTGTGATAGGGAGCAGTGTCTTTAATAAAAAGTGGGATTGTGTTACTGTGGTACATGATCCATTTAAAAAATAATTAAATGGGGAACGAGAGGAACTAGTCAGCCCTGTTCAAATGGATTAGATTCCAGTTGAAAAGACGAGAGCCATCACGTCAGCCTCTAATGAAACAGTACTTTGTGTATGCTTTTACGAACACTGGAATAGCTTTCTTTTAGTATGCTAGCAGGTTACAATTAAAGATGTTCACTTATAACGAAGTAATTTCCTTATCATTAGATATATTTGTTTTCTTGGTTTTTCAAGTTTCATATCTTGCAGTATTAGATAGATTTCTTTGATAACCAGTGATCACAGTTATTTTTAGATACAAAAGTACAGGTACAAAACTTAGTGCCAAAATCCAGGTTTTAATGACTTCACAGTGTTTTTGTCAGCATCTCAGTNTATAGTATATACATATTTATTTTTTTTTTTTTTTAATAGAGTATACATAATGTTAACTCTTCATGACTAATCAGCTGATGCTGATTAATTTTTTTTTCCTTTAACTCACTGACTATGTATGGTCCAGATACCTAGCTTTCTTAAATGTATCAGGTGATCACTTTGTGCATATACTGGAGGCATTCACCTTTATGACAAGGAAAAGACTGATACAAAGCCATGTGAAAAACTGTCAGAGGACCTCAGATATGCATCTTCACTTTCCTACAACTGAAATACTTAATATTAGCTACGAAGCTTTGTGTTCCCTGAGATTGTCTTTATATGTGGAAGATGTGGGAGGTTTACTTTGGCCTTAAAACAGTTAGGAAAATAGAGAGAAGACTCCCATGACATCACTGTGTTAGTCAACAGTTAATTATTTTTGGGTGATCATGGAAGTAAAAAAAATGCTCTCACGCCTTTCATACAAAAGACAAAAGACTCCATTAACCAATAGAATATTTTCTTGTAATTGCTAACTCTGTGGAGGGTGGTTGTGGATGGTTTCCAAAAGACTGAGAAAATAATCTGCATGTGCTTTACGTTATTCTTTATAAATGGTGCTGCTATCCAGTTCTTGAAAGTAGGGTGTTTTTTTTTTTAGATTTTTCTCTATTTGATTTCCTCTCAGTTCCAAGAATAAACAAAACAGAAATTTGGATAACTCCGTCAAAATTTTAATTCTCTGCTGAACTTCAAAACTGATTATTTGGAGGTTCTCAACCAGGAATTTATTTAAATTACTTGGTATCATTTTAAAGGTTGTAAAATGGCATCTTGTCCTTTTAGTCACTCCTAGCACATACTGGTGGGATAGTGTAGGGTGTGTGATTACGTTGCTGATACAGAGGAGACTCTGATGTGATTAGGCCGTTGTTTTCTGAAGCACTTGGTATACTTCTTGAGAGAATATCCTTCTGGCTTTAACTGGAGAGCTTCCCCTTACCTGACTTCATAGTTATTCAACATAAATACAATTTATTTCACATGCTGTAGAAGTTGGAGAGCACCTGACTCTTGTGAATGAATGGATTTAAGTGCAGGGAGTGTGGAATAGTGTCTGGGTGGAGAAGGTCCATTGCAGACGAGTTAATCTGTGTTGTTCACAAAGAGCAGCTTCAAAAACAGACAGTAAGCTGTGTTAAAAGATGGATGAATGGATGACTCCTTTTTTTTTCATCCTTCTGATCATGATTAGTAGTTTGTGCAAAATTTGTTACTGCCGATCCTCCTACCACAAAGATATCCAAGTTGTTGTTATTATTATTGCTAGCTGCCAATCATTTGGATCACACTTGGGGTTATGGAAAAACAAACAATCTAGCAGGTTGAAGTACACATAACTGTTAATTTGAACTAAATATTTGGGGGCAACTTGCTGCTCAAGCGAGCTAGAGTAAAAGATCTTGCTATTAATAGGGACTAGGGGATGAGGTACTAGAAAGCAGCACTGAAGAAAGTAACTTGGGGGTGCTGATGGACGAGAGGCTGGACATGAGCAGGCAGTGCGCACTTGCAGCCCAGAAGGCCAATCACATCCTGGGCTGCATCAAAAGATGTGTTGCCAGCAGATCCAGAGAGGTGATTCTGCTGCTTTACTCTGCTCTGGTGAGACCCCACCTGGAGTACTGTGTGCAGGGCTGGAGCCCTCAATATAGGAAGGATATAGACATGATGGAGTGGGTCCAGAGGAGGGCTGTGAAAATGATCATGGGGCTGTGGCACCTCTGCTATGAGGATAGGCTGAGGGAGCTGGGGTTGTTCAGCCTGGAGAAGAGGAGGCTCCTGGGAGACCTAATAAGCAGCCTTCCAGTACCCGAAGGGGGCCTACAGGAAGGCTGGGGAGGGTCTGTTCACAAAGGCCCACGGTGATAGGATGAGGGGCAATGGCTTTAAGTTAGAGAAGAGTAGATTTAGATTGGCTATTGGGAAAAATTTCTTTACTATCAGGGTGGTGGAGCACTGGAACAGGTTGCCCAGGGAGGTGGTTGAGGCCCCTTCCCTGAAGAGGAAGGGTGAGGCTCGATGAGGCTCTGGGCAACCTGGTTTAGGTGGGGGTGTCCCTGCAACTGCAAGGATGTTGGACTAGATGACCTTTGGAGGTCCCTTCCAGCCTGGATGATTCTATGATTGTCTATTTTTTTGAAAATGTAATAATTAAACCTGATGTGAATGTGAGCTACCAAATCTGCTTCAGCAGTTGTGCTGTGCTGTGCTGATGGACTTTACTTGTGGAAAATGTTTTGAAGGAGCTTGACCTGGTAATAACCCGTGTTGTAAGGAAATTTTGTAACAAGCAGAACAGTATGAGTTCATTTACTTTGACTGGGTTATTGTGTATGCTTGATCATATGCCGAGAATTAATAAAGAGGTGAATATTCTGGATTTATTTTTCTGATCTATAATGTTGACTTTTAAAACACTTAATTATCCTTGACTTTTAAAAGTTTAGTTTAGTTGTGCTGTTTTCTATCAGCTGATTACTCACATCAAGAAGCTTTCAGTTTTACAAAGATATTCATTTGGATCTGGATGGATAGTGTATGTCAGCTGCTAGACATCAGTTGAAGATACCAAGCAGTCTGCTGAAAGGCTCATTCGACTGTCCTTTTAGGAACTTCTAAAATGCTTGTTTTTGTTAAAGAGTTTTATTTATTTATTTAAGCCTAGTACAGGAGATGTGGCACTTCATCTCTGATGTACAGCTTTTTGAGTTTACCAAGAAAATTATATTGTATTTAGTATTCTTTGTATTCTTAAATGAATGCAGATTGCTGTTATCGGATGTAATGCGGGGTTGATGGACTTTTGATCAGACGCATTCTAGCTGTTCTGACAGACCATTGTATTAAATAACATAAATGCAAGTTTTAGCAAGGGGAAACTAATCCATGACTGTTAAGTGTGTGCAGTTAATTTTGTCAGAGTTCAATGTCATGCTCTAAACCAAATCTACTGATATATGAAAATTTGTCAGAAATGGACTGTTTTATCAGCTTTGATGCTTGATCATGTTTGTCTAAATTTATTTTTTTTTTCTTGTTACTCTGTATTGCTTTGTGAAGGAAAGACGACAGGAATCTTGCTTGCCTGATGCTCAGGCATTTCACTGATTAATAGCAGGGGGTGGGTAGAGTAAGCACTTGCCAATGTTTTAGTCTGCACACTGATGATGCATGCGGGGTACGGGTCCATGTGGCACGTTATTAAAAAATGACTTTGTTTTTTGCTAGCGTTGCTATTCCTGCTGCATCAGCAATAGCAGCTAACAGCACTGGTGTTAACAGTGAAGACTGTTAAAATTGTGATGAATAAAAACAACTATTTCTTTGCCAAGTAAGCATACTAAAGCTGCTAGATTAGAAAACACATGAGTTGCAATGTTCCACCAATAATAAAGCGCTAAAAAGCTTTCTGTTGACATTTATACAAAGAGAACAGATGAGTGTGCTCTATTTGGTTTTGAAGTCAGTTTGATGCAAACCTTACGACTGCCCACAACAGAAGTTTTGTAGACTCCTCTTGCAAAAAGAAATGACTGAATTTTGATACCAAGTGTGCTGACAAATTGCTGAAAGTGCTGCCCACTTATCATTGGACTGACAGTTTAATCATCAAAAGTGTACTGCTAGATTGGGCTTACAGCAGCAAAGGTGAAGAAACTAGAGTTTTTTCCAAGACATTAAAAGATTAATTGAAATTTTAAATTCAAACACTTTTTTGCATGTGTGACAGTGCTGCATGACTTGTACACCACCTTCTAATTGATGGTGTCCAGAACTTATAGATTCTTTTTTCATTTCGTCTTGTAGAAAATGCTGAACAATTCAGTGCATATATGGGGCAACGTCACACTATTCAGGTTCTTATTCAAACTTTTTTTATAATAAAGATTGTATATAACCTTTGTGCATCCTGTGTCAACAAGGTTCTTTTTTGGGCAGGGGTGAACCTCAGGATACCACTCTTGAGCACATGCTGTATATTAACCTTCAGAATGTTTTCATGAACATTCCACCTGTCCTCAGAGATTTTTTTCAACAAGAGCACAATATAGTAGTTACTAATTTTTCTTGGGTTTTTCTGCATTCTTAGTTACATTTTTCAGGTGCTTTATTTAAAATATTGGATACTATTTGAAGAAAGCACTATGTATTACATAAAACTAGCTGGTATCTAGTTGCATTTGTCTAATTGATGGGTAACGAATACAGGTTGGATGGGGCTTTGAGCAACCTGGTCTAGTGGGAGGTGTCCCTGCCCATGGCGGGGGGGTCGGAACTTGATGATCTTTAAAGTCTCTTCCAACCTGAACCATTCCATAATTCTGTGCCTTAATGAACATGGAATGGATTGTCTGCCTGGATAAACCCTGGTTCTATATTCACTTGATTTGGGTCCTCCAAAGTGGTAAACTTATGTCTGTATGTAACATTTGTTTACTAGTTTGGGGACCTGTCTGATTGCAAAATAATTAGAGAAAATGTATTTTGCTTAAAAGCACCTCTTAAGTTCCTAAACTGATGATCTAGCAGCAGTTGTGTGCAGTAAAAGAATTATATAAAGATATTAACTTCTTGCATGTGTTTTGTTGCATTTGTTTAAAATGACAATTAAACTTCTTGGTAGTAAAGAATGAGAAGGGACTTTAATCAATTGTTCTTCCTGCCTGCCCTGTCAGCTCAATGCATTCTGATATTGTATATTTGAGTGGACTTACTATGGTTGTCTCTGATAGCTATAAGAATTTTTCACTTTTCACAAAATATTATTGTGGCAATATTGCAGGTGTAATTTAAGTTTACTTTTAGCACTGTAGTCTGTTAAAAAACTTACAGACAAACAAAAAAAGCCCCCAACAAACAAACCAAACTAATATATTTATTGTAAGAATTTTCTTCTCCTGTCAAAACACATAAAATTAAATTGTAGGTATAAAATCTGGTGTCACTGATATTTTGGGATGAATTCTGTGAGAAAGTGGAAAACTGGAATTGAATGTTCTATGCATTATAGAGATATCCAAGTACCATGTAGAGTTTTAGCTATATGAATATAACTTTTTTTTTCACCATACCTCTTAAAAGTTAAAAAATTGCTCCCCCCCCATATGGGAGCTAGCTTGTGATTGAGAATGTTTGAGTGTGGTGCTTTGCTTCCTTAAGGAAGCATGATGACTAGGGTTATGAGATGGTTAATGTTTTGATACATCCTGATTCTCTTGCTGATTGTGGCTACTGGTTTGTTCCACCCATTTACTGTGTAAGTGGCTCTTCTGTGATAGATAACTGCTTCCTATTTGCTCAGTTTAAAGAATTCTGTGGGCATTGATGGCTTAATGTTGTATTAGACTTGGGAAAGGAACATAGGCTTAGAGAGGCATTAGTTAAAGTGTATTTATTTAAACAGCTGTAGCTAAATTAAAGCAAATTGTAAACATTAGATTTATTTTGGTTCTTCAGATTCTTAGTTCTAGTTTAAGCTGCAGTGAGGAATGCATTGGTTTCAAAACAGTGTCCAAGCCTGCTGTTCTTTCAAAAGAAATGGTAAATAATTTAGAAGACTTCATGATGAGAAATAATAAAGTTGTGGGCATTGGGAATGAGGGTCATTTGCAGCTCTGAAAATGATGGGAGAAGAATTTGAACCTTTTCAATTATTTCCTACTTTAAATATTCTTGTTGAGTTGTTTATGGAAAGCCGTTTTATATTACAATCCAAGTCTTAAATACATACCAAGTCTTGCTTCCTCTGAAGGAGGGATCATTGACAGCTGAAAGTCAGCAACTTAGTGGTTTTTAATGTGATCGCAAATATTCTTGTGAATAAAGTCTTTCAAGACTTTCCCTCAAGAGGGAAGAATACTTTATCATTAGGTGTCACAAAGAAAACAAAAAAAGTACATCTCTGTAGGCAAATGCGTAGTCAGTACAAACAGTGTGTCCTGCTTCAGATCATATCTTAGAAACATGTTAGAGAGATTGAAAAACACTACCTGTAGGTGAAGGAAACAAAAAATTACATTACTTGCATAGTTTTTTGGGGACAGAAGAAGAAAAATGTTCTGTTAGACTCGAACGCATGTCATTGTGACCATAGGTGACTCTGTCATGCTGTATTAGGGTGGAACAAGATAATGATATTGAAAGCAGTTTGACTTTCTTTGGGTCTATTCCTCCACCACCTGGCTGTGAGCAAGACAAATTTGTCATTTACTGCTGAGCTTATTACTTACAACGTGGCAGAGTAGAGTACTGTTAAGGGTGAATAATGTGGATTTTTAAATTCTTCATAGGAGTTTCTGCTTCTGCCTAAGTGGAGATGGATACTTACTCTTCTTTTCAAAGAGGGGCCTATTTGTAGAGCTTGCAGGTTTTAGAGGTATGGTGAAGCTGCTGTATGTTTTTTTAGCTGTATCTACTATTATAATTAAGTATCTCTTCTTACTTAACTCATTTAAATCCCTGGAGTATTACAGAACATAATTACCACTGTGGTGTTGAGATAGAGGTAAAATAGTTAGAACTGTAGTTACGTGTTCACTTTGAAAGCAAAGCTTTCCTTATTTTTAAATTGGTTGTCTTCCTGCAAGAGATAATGGTGGTGGGATTTGTAAAGAATTGTAAATTTAGAGAAGCTGAAGCCTTGCAAATGGACTTGGGAAGTGTGATTTAATGAGAAACATGCCAAAGAAGCTTTTGGGAAGGAAAGATGGGACATCTGCTTGGTAGTGTTTAAGAAATGGTATGAAATAAATCCAAATAAAAGGCTGTTGACTTGGGTTCCTCTTATTTTTGATGATATGTAGATTCAATGGAAAAAAAAGGATATGACATTCTTACTTTTGTACTATTCCTATGCTCAGATTTTTAGGTGATGTTCAGAATTTCAGAACAGAGTAAAACAGATACTTGCTAAAGGTGAAAGGGAAGTAGAAGTTAGTTTTTCTAACGTGCTGCTAGTGAGCCTTTCTGGAATCTCACTGCACTTCTGATAAACTATTGAGTGAGGTGCTGGAAATACAGTAGCAGATAGTTCTGTAGATATGTGTAACTGCTTGAAGTGAGTGGCAAAGTTGCAAGATACTCAAGAGGCTGGAAGCTTGAATTTGGTTTAACGGAGTTGGCAAAAGATGTGATCAGAACGCATAGTTTTGTATGGACTGTTGCTGAGACATGAGGTGTTATTAAACAAAAGGCAGGTATCTGACAAAATTGCTGTTTAGTGACAAAGAGGATCTTGTAGGTGTGCAATAAGTTTACACAGAATCTGGGAAAACCCAGGATGCATACTTAACAGATAGACGGCTCTTGAAGTCACTTACTTGGGAGAGTGCTTGTGGTTGGCTGGGCTACCAAGTTGGGAAGGAAGATAGTTTGTGTTCTGTCCAGAGTTAGAAGCGAGAGAGAATTTGTGAACTGGAGATTTGATCTGATTATTTCAGAATTTAAGCAGTAGTCCTTCTGTTATGCCAAGTACAGCAGAATTGAAAAGAGAGAGTACTATACAAAAGGGGAGTTTGGAGACCTTATCAATGGTTAAAGAAAAACTGGAATACGTGCTTGTTGTTTTACCTGTTGTTTCTGAATGCTTCTTCTGAGATTTTAGGCAAGAGAGGAGGTAAAATGCCAAGAAGCAAAAGAAACAGTAGCTCTTGAGAAGCCAGTGATAATGCTGAGTTGATGTAAGATTGCTATCCTCATCCTAATGTTTGTTGGTGTTACCAGTGTCTTGAGTGTAGGGAGAAGATAAAAATCTACACATGGAAAGAAAACTAAATTTCAGGTGTCTGGTCCTATAGTGGAGTAGAACATCCCAAGTTGGTAGATGTCTTCATGCTATATAATGTTTGGGCCATGATAGATGGGTAAGGTTTCGCACAATTCAGTGGTAGTCCTCAAATCAGCTTATACTATCTATGTGTATTCTGAATGTTTGGCTCTACAGTGTCATGAATGTGACATGCAAGTATTTGCAAGGGAAAGATTAAAATAAGCATTCTTTCTCTCCTGTGAAAACTAGGCAATCTAATGTTAGTCATTATATTCTACATGAAAGATACAATTTAAAATGAAATTTTCAGTGCAACTACTCTGTAGCTGCCAAGTATAAATAAAAATGACCGTGTTGCTACTTACGCTTCAGTACTTCAGCTGAGTGCCTAGCTTGTTTCAGTGTAGTGTAAGTTAATGGAAAATCTGAAGAGAATGCAAAGGAAACAATGTCTGCCAAAAGATAATAATATTTGTTCAAAGAGATGTGCTAAAGAATTTCTTTATATACTGAAGCCAGTATAAATACTGCTTGTAGTTCTGAGGGTTTTGTGCTTGTTGCCAAAATTGTCAGTGTAGCAGCAGCTGTGCATTTTTTTCTTTGAGCTATGATTATATGATGACGAAACTTGTGTTCTTCATTCTGAACAGGTGTTAACCACCAAATTGTTATATAGTATACACAACTGAGTATGTCAGTTTCCAGTGGAGAAAACACTTGTTCTTGAATATACACATTAAGTTTGTTAGAATTAACTCAGACTGACTTGGTTGAAAATTAGATCTGCTCTGTTTCAGAGACTTTTGTAGTTCCTGACACTCTTCCCCTCATCCTTAGCTTCTCAAGTGGTGAAATCTCAGCTATAAATCATTTTTCCAGAGAAGAAAATTATTGTGAAACCGAGGTTAAATTAATCTCTTGTCTGTTGATAGAGTTTCAAGTGACTTCTCGTTTTTTGTGGCTTCCTGTGGTCAGATGAAAATGTAAAATTTCTTCTTCAGTTTCATTTTAATTCTGAGGATTTTGAAAGCAGTTGTAACAATTCTAAGCAAAAGACGGAAATTATTGGTTTTGCTTTACGCTTGCACTGTCAAGTCTTGATGGTTTGGGAACAATGCCTGTTTAAATGTTAGTTTTCATTAGTTAAAATGTTAGGGTTTTTTGAACTTCATTAATACATTAATTTTAAGTAATTCTTCAGTGATATTGGAATAAACTCATTGAGAAAATTTTATACTTCTTGGGATTCCATAAGTTATGAAATGTGTGTGGGGGGGGGTTATTCTTATAGCAGTAGTTTAAATACCAGTTTAAGAGTTCTAGAAATGAAATGTAAGCTCTTATTAAATATGCTTTTTATTAAATAAGAGAAAGCTTTGTGTCCGCTACCAGATTGTTACAATTTAGTGAAACTAAACTGAATTTGAATCAAATTTTCTATTTCTAACTACCTTTTTTATAACTACTCAGCTACCTCTAAGTAACCACCTCAAGGTGTGGGTAGTAAAAGTTTAATTGGTAGAAACAGTGCTTACGAGTCAACTTGTGATGTTTCCTGGTGCTGTCGAGGAGCTTTTTATGACTTCAATGAAGTAACAGGGCGTTTGGGTTTATGTAGAGGTTGCTCAGGTCTCTGATACTATACCTGTCTCATTTTTTCACTGTCTCATTGGCGGGGTAGTCAGTAGAACAGCATTTACTATTTCCTTATCACTAGTAAGTGTATAGATGCATTTTTGTTATTTTTTATGTTATGTATGGATTTCTAATATTTTTTGCTTTCTAGGTGCTTTATTATTAAAGATATGTAAATGAACTGTTTTTTATACACCTTTCAAATGATGTGATCAATCTTGTAAGTGTTCTGAGGAGCTGCGTGTAATTTTTACTTCAATAGCTGAATTCCATAAACAGGATGAGTAGGCAGCAAATTTACAGATACAAAAAAAAATAAAAATAAATAATTAAGATGGGTGCTGCAATTTACCAGAAAACGCAGCAAACCCTAACAAAACCAAACCAAACCGCAACCCCCCCCCCAATGACAAAAACCTGAACAAAACCAGAGTAAACTTTTTTTTCTTTCAAGTTACTGTGATGCTCATGAAGAGAGGAAGA
The DNA here is from genome assembly GCA_013398155.1 of Pedionomus torquatus. NCBI lineage: Eukaryota > Metazoa > Chordata > Aves > Charadriiformes > Pedionomidae > Pedionomus > Pedionomus torquatus. The sequence continues at coordinate 412,679 of VZRU01004108.1, read as the reverse complement.
AAATGGTATTGGGATTTGGGAAAGATTCTCTTTCTAGAGAAGACTGTCATACTAGATTATAATCTGTCACTGTGTTTAATACCTAATATACGTTTTTCCCCCCACAGAGATTAGCAGAGTACGGAAAGACATGTATAACGACACATTAAATGGTAGTACGGAGAAGAGAAGTGCAGAATTACCAGATGCTGTGGGACCTATTGTACAGTTACAAGAGAAACTATATGTGCCTGTAAAAGAATATCCAGATGTAAGTATATCTTTTTAGTCCCTAAATTATTTTTTGATCCTTGTGGTTGTCTTTAAATGTAAATTTTATGTGATGCTGCCCTTGGATCACACGCTTTTGACAAGGTATGTCTTAGGGAAGTAGTTTATGTTGCACTTGGTGGCTTGATTTGTAGTGAGTGTAAGTGGGAGAGATTGTGTTAAATACCGAACTAGTATGGATTTTAAAGCTGTAGATCTGGTATCTGAATTATCTTGTTTCATGTAGTATTGTCAGTCCTAAGACACTGTGTAGTGAGTTTCATGGGGGATGTAGTTCATGGGACAGTGCTTTATGATCTTAGTATGTCTCTAAAAGTCAGCTGCAGAACCCTTAGAGACCCTTCAGAGACTTTTTGGAGACTGTACTTAATCTCAATTACTGTTTTTCCCATACCTGTGTAACCAGTTTGTGCATATGGTAATGTCGTTATCTTGAGGTGGTGTTTTTTTTGTTCCCCACCACCCCAGCCCTAAGCAAAGTCTCTTGCTTGTATGCCAATGTTATGCTCTGCATTGTGTGTTCTGTTCTATTGTACACCTACCTTTTGGAGGCAAAAATGGTTTCATTTAATTAGAAAAACTATTTAGAGCTATTGTGGTCTGAACAGTTTCTTAAAACAACTCAGGGAAAAATAGTCCTGTCAAAATCTACCCAAACCACTTTCTTTGGTCACTGACAAAACCCCAAATTGTTATTTCTTCCTAATTAGAATATAGAGGTCCTGTTGCAATGGAAGAGTGCAAAGTCCGTAGTGAAGTGGTATGAAGTGGAAGAAAGTACAAAAAAAAATCAAGTAACATCTGTGTATTTCTGTACCATTAGTTAGATTAGGCTCTCCAAATTGAGCTTTATTATCTTAATGTTGCTTAGAACATACAGGCCTGTAAATAAAACCTCATTGTGCCATATTCCACTAAGAAAATTAAGTGGAGGTCATCATTCAGAATAGGAAACTTAGATAAATTTCTTTTCTCCCTTTTCAGTTTTTACAAAGTTGTTTTGTGAAAATACCCGTACTACAAAAAATATTCAAAGAATTGGCATTGGCGTTAAGGATATTTCTCTCCTTTTCCCTTCTGTTTTTCTTTCAAATTAAATATATGTGTATGCATATCTACATACAGAGATGTACACATACATATATGCATACATATCCCCTACCAAAAATTGTTTTTCTTTTGAAACTCTTTGGAATAACAGATTTTTTTGGAGGAATTGTGCTATGCAATTGTACTGTAAAATAAAGTATGTAGGTTTTTTTCTGTATCTATCTTAGAGTTCTGTTGATTACTGGCTTTCTAAAACATAACTTAGTTGTTGAAATCTTGATTTTATAACCTGACAATGCGTCCTTTGCAAAAAGTTGCCTGAATTTTCGGTTGTACTTTTTATAGAACTTGATGCTTGCTGTACTAGGATCCCAAGATTGGAAATGCAACCCCTTTTGCTTCCTCCTATAATTATTATTAAAGTTTACTTACAGAAATCAAGGGTGTAGTAGCTCAGCCTCTTCACTGCCTGTTAATTACCAAATATTGTGTAAATAAGCAGGAGACAGTTTGTAGTTACTGTCAAGGCACTTGTGTTCCTCTGGGTGTACAACTTCTCTAGCTACTGCTAGCTCTTAGTGTGCCTTCAGAAGAACACCTTTGAAGTGGTCACTAATTTATTAAAAGAAACTTAAAATTCAGAAGTTGGAGAGACTTGTGATTTGTATACGTGTGACCTGAATAAAAAGGTAGGTAGTTCTCTTGAGAAGTGTGATGTTTGCTGGAAAATCTGCAACTTCTACCACTGCGGTGGTACATGGGAGTTCATACTTCACTGGGGAACCAAGCACAGTCTTCTACGTGCTCTTGCTTGTCTACATGTTGTCTGTATTTGTTCCTAACTACTGAGAATGGCATCTGCACAGCCTCAATAATTGGTTAAGTAACTAGAATACACCACTACATATTTCTGCCAAGTTAGAAATAAAGTAACCTGTTTTGCATTCAGACTAGTACAGTTTTCAGAAGGTCTGGAATAGTGATTCCAATTTCACTTTAAAAAAAAAAAAATTGTAAAGATTAATTCCACTTGTAAAGATAATTTCATTGTAATCTCACTGTGTTATGTGAAACTTCTTACTCATTCCTAGCAATTGATTTAATTGCTACCAGACATAGGGAAGGCACGCTGTGCAGACTATCAGAGTGAGCTTGTCGGATAAAACCCAGTTAACTCTTTCCGTTGTCATCATTCTCTTCCAGCTGACAATGTTGTGTACCTTACAAAGACGTAAAGATGGATGACCTTAGAGATTACTCAGAGAAGAGTGATCAGAAATTGTCTTCTGATGTAGATTTAGTAATATTTTTAATAACAGAAAAAAAAGGCCCACAAAGTTTTATGGTGTTCTAATAAACTTATTCTGGTAAATATTTTTGATGTATAATTTTAAACATATAATGTAGTTGACTGTAATGAATAGTATTATAGTGCCGCTTGGTGCATTAACTAGTGGGGTAGTCTGCTTTCTGGCTCTTTTGTTTTTCAATTGCAAGCTAAGGTAATGCAATTGTATATATATTTGTATGTGTTATTTTCTTCTAGCACCCTTGGAATGTGTTAGATTTTTACAGACATTTTAGTCTTCAAAAAGAGATTTGAGCTACTTAGCTTTTCTCAATCATGTACACATTCCTGAATTTTGAGAAATTGTGCAGAAGGCATCCAGAAGATTAAATTCCATTAGCTGTCCATAATTTGCCCTTCAGTTAAAAATGTGTTTGCTATATAGTTAAATCTCTGTATGCACATTTAAATCTGTGGTGTTACAGTTTGAAGGCATTTCCAATTCATGGAGAAATATCTTACATCAGAGTTTAAAAATGTAAGAAGAAAAGATGTCAGGAAAATTACTGAGCTTGTAGGAGGCAGAAGAATGGAGGATATGCTATTGTTTGTGGGTGAATAGTTAATAGTCTTTAGCGTTTCTTATGCTGCAGATAAATGATTAATTTTCTTGAATTTCCCTAAAGAGCTGAGACTAAACTTTCTGTCTGATATCAATTTAAACACTTTTTGGAATTAGTACCTACAAATGTTGGACTGAATAAATGTTTTTCTATTATAATCATGGCTTTATTATTAATAAGTACCCTGTTAGCTCTGATTAATGTGAAATTCTCTGTTGGAACTCTTCTGTGCCTCTTCAGTAAAAATGTAAGAACTCAGTAATTATCGCATCTAAAGTAGCATGTCCTTTGAGTATACTGAAGCTCAGAGGCCAGCAGTGATAAACAGCTTGTGCGTACTTTCTGACCATTTTAGTTAAAACTGTTTAATTAGTACAACAGAATGATGAACACAGGGACCCATTTTACTATGGGGAACTTACTGACAAAACGTTTAAATCCTTTTTCAATTTGGTAATATCAGAGTTTAATAGCATCCCTAATATGGATTAGGAAAATGATAACATCCTCTTTATTTATTGTTCTGATTCTTTTACTTAAGCTCTTCATTCCCTTGTGGTAAACAGGGGAGGAAGCAAAAAGAGCTTGCCTTGTTTACCCTTGCAACAAGAGGGAAAGAGAGAATATAATGGGTCTCTGTGAATAAACTTGGGCTACAGAGTACCAGCAGGGCTGAAGGAGGATTTAGCAGGTTAACTACTGATACAAATACAAATATACATGAAAGAACTAAAATGGTTTGATTACTGATTTCCAGGCTGAATGAGGTATTTGGAAAAACATTCTAGTAGAATTAGTGGGAGTAAAAAAGCTAATTTTGAGTTTGAACTTTATATATCTATGAGAGGCTTGATGCACTCTGGTTCAGATGGTAGGGGAATGGATTCATTGAGAAAGGTCCCCTTTGTTTAGAAGCTAATAAAATGGAAATGTGTTTTGACACTTTTATGAAGGTTTTTTACCTATTCTGCCAAGTGTTTTATTGGATGTCCTTCTGTACTGACCATCTGATTCACCTTTTGAAAGAAAAGTTTCTTTTGAGCCCTGGTTCGCACTCAACAGTTTGAGTTTTTGTTTTGTTTTATTTTTTTGGTAACACCCTGCTGAAAGGTGACATACACTGTCATAATTTTGTTCAGAAATAAGCCTGTCAAATCTACAGAACATGCTTGTACTAGGAGGCAAAAGCACAGAAGAAAGTATAGACTATATTGGTGATAAAACCCTCTGTCCTTTAGTTCCTGATAGTAATCTTGCAGGCGCAGCATCAGTTCAGGAGTACCAATGAACTTGGTTCATATCTTATCCTTGGGAGAGTTATTTCTTCCCCATATAACTCTTTGAGCATTGAGTGCAATTAAGTTAGATGATTACCTAGCCATTTATCTGTTAATATTTGTACTCCCATTTCCTTTTTACTTTGAAATGTTGCTCTTTAACTGTTTGCAGATACTCTTTCCTGTGTGTGTGTAAACCAAAAATAAAATGGAAGGTAGAGTGGAGGTAAGACAAGTAGAGAGTAATGGAATGTTTTTTTGGCTAGGGACAATGTTTCTCTTCATATTTTTCAAAGCAATTCAGAAATCTAGGAGCAGAAATTAGTTGCATCTGGTAAGTTACTGTATAGGTCCAACTCCTAAGGGTAGGAGTCCTCTGATCTGACATTAGCAGCTAGTGCTAGACATTTGGACACCTTTTGTGCACTATAGGTGAAGAGGAGTGTGTGTGCAGGGAAACTGACAGAGAGAGGTAGGCTTGAAAATTAGTCTAAACAGTTAGTTTGTAGATGCCTGTTGTTTTTCTGTAAATGAAATATCTGAAATTTCAGTTAGAATAAATTATTATTCACAACAGTTAATTTAGGGAGTTAGAAAATTTGGGTTTACAAAGGATTTGTCCAACTGAACTTTCTGAGGAGCAAGTTAACACCTAATAGTCAACATCTATCAGGCTTGGTTTTGCTCACACAAAGCCTTTCTTTACTGCTTCTCTCAGGGTTCTCTGCAGAGTTAGGCTTTCAGTGTGTGATTTATTTGATCAGAGTTGTCTTCTTAATATCCTCTTCTGTTTTAGAATTCTGAACTTCATGCGCATACATTTCTCTAGCTTGTGGACCACAGAAATATTTGGGTGCATGGTTTCAGTTGATCATGTACCACAACTCCGTCATGTCAATTTGTGCTTCCATTGCTGAACTGTTTTTGCTTAGAAATTCTAGTTTGTGTAGTAGCTCTTGCAAGACTACATACCAAAAATGTTGTGTGCAAATACAAATAATGAAAGGTCAGTTGTGGGGATTTCTGGAATATTGGTATTTGGTTTTTTGTTCAATCTCTTTTTTCAAATGTTTTTTGTAGTAAAGAAGGATTTTATACAGAGAGAAGGAAGTATTTCAGCATGATATTTTTGCTTGCAGTTGTGAATGGATCAGGTATTCTTGAGTGTACCTGCTGAACTTATTGGTAGTTTTTTGAGAAATATAGAGCTGTATTTGAAATACATACAAGGATTTACAAATTGCTGTTTAAGCATCAGAATCTCTAGTTGATACACCCAGTTATTCATAGTCAAGAACAGATCTTTCATGTTCCTCAGAGAGCTCAAGTTGACTTTCGAAGGATAGGGTTTCTAGTTCAGAAGTACAATGCTCTAAGAAGGTAGGAAATTTATAAAGAAAAAACTTTTCTTGAGAATGAAGAGGTTTTTGTAGTGGTTTTTTTTTTTTTTTTTCCCTCTGGTTAGTTGTTTTTTTTTGCCCAGAAAAGTTTAAGTTAAGTTTCTTTGCCCAGAAACTTAACTTGTCAGTCATAATACCATGGATAATTTCTTCTGTAATAACCATTTATTTTCTCTTTGCCCCTTCTCCATCCCCACCACCCCCAAATATCTGGTGGTCAGTAAGGTTTTGACAGGCATATGAGATATTTCCTCCTTTTTAGTAGCTCTGTAGTTTAGGTATTGCTGTTTGTACAGTCAGATTTTTATGGAGTTACCCATGCGAAAGTAATTAAGTACTTTCTTCTCAGAGGGCAGCATTAGCTCTGTAACTTCATATAGGTAGATTAGTGAAATGCAAGTCTTCACTAATTGTTTGCTCTGTGTTTTGCTGGGATAAGGAGGCATCCAGCCTGAATTCTGAATTGTTATTAAAAGTAGTTTTGAGTACCAGTCAAAATATCAGACCGATATTTTCTTTGTGTATCTCCTAAATCAGACTCACCTAAAAATCAGCTTATGTGTCCTCAATACTAAAAGTTCTGTTATTTATTTCTGTTACAGTAAGCCTGCCTTGGGGGTACATATAAATTAAAAAAAAATAAATTACATTTTAACCAAAAACATATACTAGTTTTTTCTTAAGAAATTTTTGAAGTTCTGCTGTTTCTGAAGTTCTTAACTCATTAATGCATTTTAAAGTGTTTATCACATGTCAAGGAAAAGTCTTCAGTATGATATTGCAATTATGCCATTAATTTCTGATTTGAATTTGATTCATAATTCAAAAGAATAGGATTCTTGTTCTCTGCATTTGCATCTCATTGGTGTTGGCCCAGTTGGTCTTTTTCCGTGATTCTTGTTGAGAGGAAGATTGTACAGAAATACCTGCTTGTGGAGTAAACTTTCTGTTAGATCTTTTCTTTCTTTTTTCATGTTTTGTTTCATAGCTTAGAAAATGTTGTTTATCTGCCTTAGTTTTTAACACTGGATTTAGAATAAAGCACAAATGCTAGCTCAATAGATATCTCTCTGTAGGAGATTCTGAGATTGCATAGCTAGTAGGTATTGATCCGTTTTTGTATGGATCTACTGAATTTATTCAATCTTGCTGTTTTTTAAAGTTGGTAAGAACAGTAGTTGGACCCAGTTGTTTCAGTTATTTTGATGTAATATGAATTCACAATTCTAAGCTTTTATATGCTTCTTTTCTTTTTCTTATTATAAGCGGTGTAAAATAGTTAAATTCTGTGAAGCCAATGATTTTTATTTTTTTTTAATTGCTGCACTTCTTTGTAACTGTGTGCATTGTTTTTCTTTCATATACACTCAGTATTTTTAGAAAAAAAACCCAATACTGGTCAATGAGCAGTCAGTTCCTTTAATACTTCACCTGCACTCATTTTAGTTTTTTCTTATAGAATCATAAAATAGTTTAGGTTAAAAGGGATCGTTAAAGGTCATCTAGTCCAGCCTCTCCCCAGCAATGGAGCAGGGACATCTTCAACTAGATCAGGTTTCTCAGGGGCCCACCCAACCTGGCCTTGAATGATTCCAGCAATGGAACATCCACTGTCTCTCTGGGCAACCTGTTCCACTGTTTCACGATCCCCATTGTAAAAAATTTCTTCCTTATATCTAGTCTACATTTTCCCTCTTATAGTTTAAAACCCTTACCCCATTCCCTGTCACAACAGGACTTGCTAAAAAGTTCATCCCCGTTTTTGTTGTCGTCCGTCCGTCCCCTGTCCCCCCCCGCCCTTTAAGTACTGAAGGGCTGCAATAAGGTCTCCCTGGAACCTTCTCTTCTCCAGGCTGAACAGGATCTGCTGGCCATGCTTCTTTTGATGCAGCCCAGAATACTGTTGGCTTTCTGGGCTGCATGTCCACCTTGTTAGCTCATGTCCAGCTTTTCGTCCACCAGTACCCCACAATTCTCAGCAGGGATACTCTCATCCCCAAGACTGTTAATACTTGGGGTTGCCTGACCCAGGTGGAGGACCTTGCCCTTGGCCTCATTGAATCTCATGATGTTCATATAGGCCCACTTCTCAAACCTGTCAAGGTTCCTCTGGATGGCATTCGGTCCCTCAGGCATGTCAACTGCACCACTTACCTTGGTGTCATCAAACTTGCTGAGGGTGCACTTGATCCCACTGTCTATGCCATTGATAAAGACGTTAAACAGTTCTGCCCCAGTACGGACTTCTGAGGGCCACCGCTTGTTCACTGATCTATGTCTGGATATTGAGCCATTGACCACTACCCTCTAGATGAGACCATCCAACCAATTCCTAATCCAGCAGACAGTCTACCCATCAAATCCATGTCTCTGATTTAGAGAAAAGGATGTTGTGGGGGACCCTGGCAAAGGCCTTACAGAAGTCCAGATAGATGGCATCTGTAGCTCTTCCCTCATCCCTGACCTAGTTACTCTATCCTAGAAGGCCATAAGGTTGGTCAGGCAGGACTTGCCTTTGGTGAAGCCATGCTAGCTGTTCTCAAGTCACCTGCCTGATCTCCGTGTGCTTTAGCATATCTTACAGGAAGATCTGTTACATGATCTTCCCAGGCAGAGAGGTGAGGCTGATAGATTGCTAGTTCTGAGGGTCCTCCTTTCTGCCCTTTCTAAAATGAGTGCAAATGTTTCCCTTTTTCCAGTCATCTGGGTCTTCACCTGACTGCCATGACTTTTCACATATCGTGGAGAGTGACTTGGCAACTACATCTGCCAAGTCCCTCAGGACTCTGGGATGCATCTTGGCAGGTCGCATAGATTTTTTTCCGTATGTTCAGGTTCCTCAGGAGGTCACAAATCTGATTTTCTATTACTGTGGGAGGGATTTTGCTCCCCCAGTCCCTACCCTGTGGTCCATCCACTTGTGAGCTGGGAGCAAAAAGGGTGCTAGTGAAGACTGAGACAAAAAAGTTGAGTTACCTCCTTCTCCTTGTCTATCATTTCCAGTTTGCCAGTCTTGCTCATTAGGAGGGATATGCTTTCTTTGACCTTTCTTTTCTGGCTGACATACATGTAGAAGCCGTTATTTTTCTTTGCATCCCTTGACAAGTTTAGGTCTAGCTGTGCCTTGGCCTTCCTGACCCCATTCCTGCACAACCAGACAGCATCCCTGTACTCTTTGCAGGATACCTGTCCCTGCTTCCACTGCCTGTGCATCTCTTTCTTGCTCTTCAGTGTGATCAGCAGCATCCATGTTTTTCTCTTGCTTTACACTTTATGACATAGCATAGTACCCCCTGTCTTCTGGGAAGGCTCAAGCACCTGTCCTGATGGTCTCCATTAATCTACCTGACAATTTTAAGTTGCTTTGGTTGATCAGTGCTTTTTCAGAATCTTCTGTTTCTTTAGAGTACTTATGTAAGCTTGATCAATATCTTTCAGCTATGTGGTTTATAAACAATCAGAACATACTGACCTAAAATTCGAGTTTATTCCAGTTACAAACACTATGATCTGCAGTGTCAAAAGGACACTGAGAGCTTTGGCCTGTTGTTAGTGATACAGGGACTGTTTGCTTTGGGAAGACTGTCAACTGCGATATGATTTACAGCTGTCTTAAATATGCAGCAGTTTCTCAGATTATTTTTTTCCCCACCAAGTATCCATGGTCTACAAATGCAAATGCTGCACAAAAAAAGGTATCTCTGTATCGCTGTTTTTAGTTTGTTGTGATTAGTGGAAATGACCAATTGTTATCTTGTTAATGTATCTTAAGTACTGCTGATAATTAATATAGTATTAAAATGAACGTATTAAATTTCTGGGTCATACTGTTCAACGTAATTGTTTGAATTTTATACTTTGAACTCATTTGACTGTATGTGATTACTGTTGTTTTTAAAGTGAATGTCACTTTCATTAAAAGTAAAGCAAAGTTTAGGTCCTGCACACAAATTCTAAACTAGTCTTCCTTTGGCTTTTTTCTTTTTTTTTTCAAGTTAGCTTGGCTAAAGTAATATTGCATCTTTTTTTTCTTCCTTTTTCTTCTGTAAGTGCAGATGTTGTCCTTAAGACGTGGAAATTTCTAAACGGGATTGTGAGTCTTTCTGAAAGATTTCAGGTTCTTCAGGGAGTCAGCTGATGAGCAAGCATAACAAGAGAGACCTGGAACTCTGTCTTTGTAGCATAAATAGGTCTGGAAGGTAACTTAGGACATAGAGATATATGTTAGTACAGACAGGTAGATTGGCACATGAACCTGAAGTGCTACTAGGATCTTTATGGTAACTCTTTCTTATGATTAAATTAGGTGGTTTCTCTTTGTTGCAATGTTGTAGGGTCATCACAGAACTGTTGAATGTGGTAATGTCTTTTCTGTCTGTCCCTTTATTTTAAAAGCCTCTGGGTAAAAGGCAAAAGCTAGTTAGAAATGAAGCCTGAATGCAGGAATTGTGATATGCTGCTATTTTAGTAGTGTTGTGATTGCAAATGTTTAGGATAATAGATTCAATATAATTTTATATGCAAAGGTGCTTTTATTACTGTAATGCGAGACTGTGATACTGCTGCTCGGTAGTCCTTGATGCTGGCTGAAGCACATAACTCTGTAGAGCATATATGTTGTGCAACTTCTACTCTTAAATGGTCTCAACAAGTTGGGCTTTTAAAGGTGTTTCAGGCACTTCTTGGTTTTGCCGTATTTGTCTTTTTATGTATTAACTTTTTGCAGATAGGGTAGAGAGTTAAGGTTTGGTAATGTAACTTATTTTAGCAGAAGTCATTTAAAAAGCAAACAAGGTGGATATTAGACATCAAACTACTAAAGGAAGTATTGAGAGGGCTATAGTTTGAAATATTTTCTGCATTTCTGACCTTTTATCCTGCGGTTCTAGGCTTGAATTTTGCAAACTTACTGACTCTGGCAGCTTTAGATGTATGTAGAACACTTTTTTAACAGCCTTTTTGGAAAGTGAATAGATTTTTTTTCAACTTTTCACTTAAGATTGAGACTAAACAATGAGAAACCTATTTATTATTTTTCTTCTAGAAGAAATAAATGGACAACTGCAAGTAGACATTGAGAGTTACAAGTTCTTTTTTCTTTTACTTGTCACCTGGAGTTTGTAGTAGAATGGCGAACTACCAATTATATAACCCTACTAGGTTTTGCTCTAAACTTTTTGGAGGGGGATTGCTTTTGTTTTGATGAAACAATGTAAAATTACTTTGTGATGTGTTACAGTATTTGCATTGCATGAAATTTAGACATAGTTTGGTAAATCAATTCCTAATGAATCTAATGCAGTGCAGACTATGTACATGGAAATTGATTACGATGTACAGGGTTCCTATGGCTAAGCATTATCATTCTCTGTTTAAAGTCTGAGATTTTGTTCTCGTTGTGGCTTTTTCAATATATTTAAAGATATAAGTAGGTATTTAACAAGTTGATTTATCTCAAACTATGTAAGAATTCTGATTTCACTCCCTATGAATTCATGTAAATCAGAGCTTCTTTCTACTTTAAAGCGTTAATTCTATAAATCAGATTGCAGTTGTGTGTAAAAGTACAGGAGCAAAGCAAAAATTATCTAATATTGCTTCTGGTTATAAACTACAATTTAATCAGCTAAATTAGGCAATGAAAATCAGTCGTGAATGGAAGACATTTCTATTTGGGAAGGCTAAATACCTTAATTTTTCACTCACTTCAGAAATTTAATAAAATGCATTTTTTTCCCCAAATGTCTTGGTTAAACTTTGCTTGTCAAAGAGAGTGCTATTGTGGAGGAAAAAGGAATTACTATTGATATAATACAACTTTAAAGTCTTCTGACTTGGTAGTGTGTAATTTGTTTTCTCCTACCAGTTCCTTCTCAGTTCCAAAAATATGTCATCTTGAATTACAGAACGCTGAATGAATTCAGCATAAAATCTATTGCCTGAATGGGATATAGAACTTTTGTGTAAAGTTCTAGTAACAGACAAGATTAAATGAAGTGGTTACTGAGCACCTCTCTTTTGCATAAACTTAAGTATAAACTCTTCCTTTTGAGGGTAGGAAAAGTGACTGTATTTCTGTGATAATTTTTGAAAAGGGATTGGTGTCCCTTAAGTATTTCAATTTCTATGAAGTATTTGTAACAACAGTATCAGCATCTGCAATGGTGCTCCAATTTAAACATGTCTTTCTTATTTCTAATTACTGAGAACTGGAAGTATTCTACAGCAAAATTGCCAACTTTAGGTGCCTTGGGTAATGTCACACGTAGTCACATCTAATTAAAAGGTATTATTATGGAAATTAGTTGTTGGATGTATATCCTGAGGATCCTTTGTTACTTTGAATGATGTAAACTGTGAGGCTTAGAGGGCACTGCTGGAACTTACAATTAGGTTTTGGAGGCCGATTTACACACAGCAGAACTTGTTAATTCTCCAGATAAATGTGTCACGATTCCCAAGTAGAGCATGGGATTGAATAATTTTTACTCATCTCCTGGTGTTATTGAAACTGATGTCTTGTCACTGTTCTCAAAACCTCATCGTAGTGAATAGGATGAAACAGATTATTCACTATCTCACTTAAGCATGCCTACTATGAGATTGTTCACGGGATCTGATTTCCTGAAAGAGTTTCTGCTAACAATCTTTCAATTACTGTTTAAAGGTTTTTATGACCACTTAAAGGAGGGAGCTACCAAACTGTACTGTGGGCCTTTAAATCATTGCAAATGGGCCTCTAATGATAACAGAGATTCCTGTTTTAACACCATGAAATTGTTAATTTGTCTATCTTTACAGCTTTCTCACTTATGTTGATAATTCTAAGCAATTTAAAATCCAATTATTTCCAAAATATGACAGTAATTAGATTAGTGTTTTTACATGAACAGAACATGTAGCATAAAATTCATTTTGAGGGCTATTATTTTATAGTTACTTGAAATGGAATTGAAACTACCCTATTAAGAATTTGTTTCAATTTGTGGCATGAGGAAAAGGGTTAATGTCTAAAGCCATCTTAAATGGAAAGAACATGTGGCTTTAATGCATGGTTTATATTAGTATGTGCGAAAAGTATTGAGAAAGCAGAGGTGAGACAAACAGTCCAAATTAGTATAGTACAAATGTGAGGGTTTCTGGCCTATTAGGTGAAGACAGAATAATGCTAATTAAATGAACAAATTGCTGTTTCACTAAATATCTAAAGTTAATATTTATATAAACAGCCACACAGTTTATAAGCAGTGCAAACGAGATCAGAAATAGGGGTGAGGGGGGAACAAAACCCAGAATATTTTTCACCTTGAGTATGTTTGACAAGGCATGGCTTTTGTCTCTGATAACTGATAAGGTCTTTGCTTAGTTGCTGTGTGTTCTTGTACCTCCTGGCTGCTCATCCTGCCCGCAGCGTTGTCAGCTCAGTGAGGAATGTCAGTAGACTGGAGCAAAAGGGACACTAAATGGCTGACACTGAGGGATGGCAATAAATGAGATGGGAGCTAAATATATATGTTTGTGACATTCTAGCAGCTGGCTTAAGTCCTGCTGTTTGTTGCTTGGGTATACTAGCCTTAAAAAGGAAGAGAATGCATTGTAGCACGAGGAAGAAAAAAACAGCTGGTGGCTTATCAGTCAGCACTAATGACAGAGAAGGTTAAAGAGTTCGGAAGGACAAACTTTTGGAAGAGTGCTTTTATTAGTGCTTTTATTAGACATAAAATTCTTAATTTTATATCGATAGATCTATGAAACTAGTCTAAAACGTCACAGTTTTCCATGGCTTGTTCAGCCACACGAACACTTCATTTGTTGTCCAAGGAAAGTTATTTTAAAAATTAACTTGTTTACTTTTGATTTAAGCAGTTCGTTAGATGACTTTATGTTAACATTCTGTTGATGTTTTCTCATTCCTTAATGGGACTCTTTGGAAATGTTTTGATACTTGATTCAGTATCTTGCAGTGTAATATGTAATTTAGAAAACGAGTATTTTTGTAAGCATGAATGCTCTCAAATGGTATAAACTGTATATATCTTAATCCTCCCACTTATCAGAGAGGTAGAAAAGTTATTTGGTTTAAAAGTTACTTTATGTTTGATATGTTTTTAAAATGGAAGTTAATGGTAAAAAAAAATAAATATACAAAGCAATAAATCATAAATTGCTTAAAAGCCTTATACATGATATGTAACTTAAAATTAAATCTAGTTCTTTTACACACAGTAAAGGCTTGAAATGAGTCCAGCACCTTTGGTGGTAAATTAATCCTATTTGATACTTTGCTGCTTCTTGTTGATTGAGGTTTCTACTGCATCTTCTTGATAGCTTGTTTAGTTCTTGAACCCAAACTTGATAGTTTTTCCTGGCTTCCAGCTGTCAGTTGACCTGAAGAGAAATAAAAAGCAAAACCTCATTTATGGCTGGTCAAGAGGTAAGCTAGTAATGAGCAAGCCTTGTCATGTCTGTAGTAAGTGTATGTCTTGGTGAGGCACCTTAGGGACAGTCCTCAGCTGAGTTCAGTTGGTGAGAAGGAACAGACATAGCCTTTCCCTGAAAGAAGCTGTGGGCCAGGGACAATGAAAGTGTACTCCATCCTAAAAGCCTTCAGTGGAGAGGATTTTGCCATTTTTTTCATCCTAAATGTGGACAGGCTCCTTGTTCAGCAGCAGTCTGACATGGTGGGAAGAGATCAGGAAATTCCATGTCCTCCTCTTAGAAGGAGCTGGTATGCCCCTGTTTGTTGGAATGTTTGTAGAAGGGAGGTGTAGCCCAGGACCTTAGTGGCAGCTTTTAGAAGACTGCAGCAATGGTAGATGGATCTCATTTGTCTTAATGTTGAGTTGTTTTTTTTTCCCCATGATAGGAGCTGCTTCTTCTTATTATGATAGTACTATCAGAGTGATTTTTCTGTCAATTTGAGATGGACTTGCATTCATTTATTGTTTTTGTATGTATTTATCTTGTCACAAGAGAATACTAAAATAGATATGTGAAAGTTCAGGTGGACTGTATGTGGCATGATGATGTGCCAGATATGGTTTTCAGGCTTTCAGTAAAAGAGATTAGAGAGATTTGAGCTTCCTTCCTCAGGCTATTTCATTTATTCTGTTCAGTCAGATTAATTTTTTTTTATATACCTCTGTATAAAGATTTATGGCTATGGAGAGATACAGTAATTTGAAAATCTCTGGCATTTGGTACATGATCCCATTTGTGAAGTGCTGGCTACCTTTTGAATTAGCACAGCAGCCCTTTGTGTAGTTCTCCATTTTGAATTCTGTATGTTCTTTATGTCAATGCAAATATTGCCTATGTGATACGTTATGCAAAAATAATAGGATAAATACCAGCAATATTGTAGCTAATTAGATAAATTTATTCCTTCTATGTAATGCAAGTGCAGTTGTTTATAATATTAGCTTTTCTCCTAAGTGATTATGTAATTTTCTACAATAAAGCTATAAAGGCTGTATGCATCTGTTTTTGTGTTAAGAGGTCTAACACAGGACCTTTTTGTATTAGAGGTCCAGGAATTTAAGAGTTAATTTTCTCAGACCTTGTGGTTCATTTATCTGATTTCTGCTGCTTCTATTTAAAGCAGCTTAAGTAGTATGTTAAAGTTTCTTGACTATTGACAGTACAATGTAAGGTCATTATGGCAGTGGTATATATTGTTATTTTTCACAAAAAAATTTAGATGTGCCTTCAGGCTTGTTTCAGTTGCTTTCTAGCGTCTGTCTGAAGGTTACATTGTCTAATATGAACATTACATGATGGCAGTGTGATCTTGCTACAGAAAAATGAAAAAGGGGAAAAGAAATCCTTATGCAATCCTAGGACAGTAAAAGTCTTTAGTAATCACATTTTTTTACTAAATGGGAAAGGTCTTGGCGTAAATCTAAGTCATCAGTTAACTTTTGGAAAACTTGAATATTGAATAAAAAATTGAATATTGGTTCAATGTGGTGATTTCTGAAATCTAGTAGATAGAATGACCTTCAAAATAGCTAAAGAATTTGTGAATAAATGATATTAGCTCTGTAGCAGCTCACCTGGCAAAACTGTGCCCTTGAGATTAAAGATGCTATCTTTTTGTTAGCATATAAAAAATACTTTTTCCACCTTTGATAACACATGTACACATTGTGTTTAGGAAATCAAGGGGAATCTTCTGCCCAGATGAGCTGAAAATAGATTTTCTGGGAAGACTGTATTATATTTTGTCATTGAATGCGTGGATGAAAATTATGTTGGTACAGTAGACAAGATAAATTTATTTTGATGATTTTGATTTCTGTATATATACAAATTACTACATACTGAATTTTTATGACTGTATTTTGGTAATGAGTTCTGACAGATGCCTGACAAAGGAACCTGTATGTTGTCTTCTCTGTCGAGTTGTAATGTTAACTATGTTTAGCTATTGCTGAGGTGCATTAGATTTTTTTGTGCTGAAATGTGTTATTTAGATAAATTTCTAGCTATCATGATAACATTTTATTTGAAAAATAGAACATTTGAATGAAACACCAAATATTTAATCTGAATACATGATAGTTTATGCAGAGTCTCTTATAAAATGAAATTTAAGATTTTGGAGAAAAACAATTGTATACTTCAGTGTGTGGGTTTTTTTATTCCCCCCGACTCCCACCCCCTGCCTTTATCTGTGCTCATGGTTTCTTTTTTCTTTGAAAATAAAGCTCTATTACCATTATTAAAGTGACAAGTGACCTGGAAAGCTAGCCTGATATTATTTCCACACACCACCACCCCCCGCTCCCCCTCCATACTCTTTTATAGATCTGATCCATTGTATTTACATGGGGTTTGTAAAGCTGTTTGTCAGTTAAACAAGCTCTCAAAGCCTTCAGCCCAGAGGTTATTAGAGGTGAATAATGTGGATTTAAAGGATTTAGTAATTCATTCTAAATCCCAGCTATACTTTTAAATGCATTTTTATTATTTTTTGCCTTTTTTTTAAAAAAAAGAAATACTTTAAGCATTAGGATGCAGTCTGCCGAGTAAAAACTATATTTTATTTACATCTCATGGATAATCTGGTTTGTCTAGTTTACAGCTGCAGTGATCAGAAAAAAAGATTCTGAGCTTTTTCAGTGATCACCAGTGGCTGATATTCTACTCAGTCAGAAATGAATATAAATAATCTGGTAATTGGCAAGTCAGCTCTACCAATAAAACTGACCTTGCAGAATTGTGGCATCTTTAAATCAAATGAGTTGGTATTTTTATTTTAAGATGGTTACGTTCTTTAATGTTGCTGTGCTGTCTTTGGGCTTTAACTGTATGGTTCTGCTTCATAAAACAATTCATTTTTTATTAAAGCAAGCAATATATTTATTAAAATGTCACTCAATTAAAGCAAGCTCAATTTTCTATCTGAAATTATATGGTGTGCTGTTTATTTTGACGTTTTCCAGAACACTATATGAAGCAGTTTTAAATTTGCTATATAATATGGTACACGAATATAGGTACTCATGAGAACTTTATAGTTGAGTAGGGCTCAGAGTTACCACTTCGAAAATACATTACTTGTGATTCTGGCAACTGATACAATTACTTTAAGTGAAAAATTAAAATCTAAAAATTCTTAAAGTTTCTTCCTAATTGCACCACCTGCTTTAGTGTTACTCAGTTTCAATACTAAGAAATGGTAATAGATGGGCAGTTCTTCAGGTAGATCAGACTATCTATTATGGTAATCCATCCTTTAAATCATTAAAGCATGTATTGCTGATGTATAAGAGGGAAGACTGCAATTTTTAATCTTGCAGGGTGAATGAGGTGTTACAGTTCATCACACGTTCTTTACTGTCTTGTTATTAAAGCTGTACTGGAAAACATAGATAAACCTATACCAACAATTTTTATTAAATAGAATTAGAAGTCTTTATATCGGCAAGGTCTGTTTACTAACAGGCTAACAAGTGCTAAATACTCTGCTCAGTTTTGGTCAGCCAACTGGCGTGCAGCACGTACATGTTCATTCTAGAGATTTTAATTCTGAACATAAACTGAAAATAATATGTTCAGAGTCTGACTGGTACTGATGCTGTTTTACTGGCTTTCTAGATGAGGTGAGTTAGGGGTTAAGCGAGATGGAGAAGTGACTCATGCATGCCATTCAACATTAAAACTTGTACTCAGAGCTGAGATTTCAGATGTTCTCTTCAGCTCTGAACAGTGCTTACCAGTGGACTCAAAAAACTTTATGGGGATCTTTGTCCTTTTTGGAGGTCGCATGGAATCTATACAGTTGCAATTGACTTAAGAAGTTATTATTTAAATTTTTTTTTAAAATAATCTAATTTAAGAGAATGAAAATTGCTGATATGATAACTGCATTATGTAATATCTTGGTTAAATGTAGCAATTTTGTTCATGTCCTTTATTCTTGCATTAATAAATGCTTTATAGAATTTTTTTCACCTAGACTAAGCTTGTTTTACTCCCACAATAATTAGCAGTTCTGGCCCGTGACGAGATGAGTTGCTCTCTGGCTTGAAAAGTGATTATACTAACTGAATTGGGAACCAAAGACCAAACATAATCTGTCTTTAAAAAGTACACAATGAACTAAATAAAGATGATACCCATTGCAGTGAGTTACATATGCTATGAAAATGATGCTTGGCCATTTACTAAACTAAGAAAAAGAAAAATCTTTTTATTATCTCCCCTTTTTCACCAGTGATAAAAACTTTCGTGTTGTGACAACTGAAATTTTAGAGGATTTGAACTACTTTAAGTATTTAATGTCATGGATTAATTTTCTCACAGTTGAAGTAATCTCAGAAGTATTTCAAATGCTGTGCTAGAGTTCTAGTTTGGTTTATCCAACACAGAAGTACCTAATTGCAAATATGACAGATCCTAACTTGCTGATATTCTATATTTTGTTTCCCAATACCTTAGTGGTTTTATTTTTGTGTGTGAGGAAGAGATTACTTAATGATCATTTATATGCATAGGTTTCTTACAGCACAGCATTTTTAATTTACTACTAAAGTTAATCGCTTAAATGCTTCAATAGTTCTCATTTAGCTTTGATTATAGTATTAGAATGGTGTGTGTCAGATACAAACAGCAGATATAAGTGGATGTATTTGACACACACAGGTTATACATGTCTTGTTGGTATTCACTACATATGTGCTTTGCTATTTACTTCATTATTTCACTTAGAAGTGGAGGGAATGTTATTCGTGTGTTGCTGTCTACAGACTCTTTTTTATAACCAGTAGGTGTTTTTGGAAGAACCTTCAGGAAACAACTTCTCTGTTGTCACTAGCAGTCTTAACAACTATCTAAAGTTAGTTTGCTTGTAAAATTTAACTTCTATGTATGGTTACTATTATCTGCGTTCATTGTATTGACAGTACTAATACCATCTGCTTTGTCAGCCTCTTCTCCCTCCCTGTAAAATCTCATCAGTCAGTCTGCTTTTCTTAACTATGCCAAGTTCCACTGGAGCATATTTAATCCTGAAAATGCATACAAATGCAGTTAATGTAACATTTTGCAGTTTCAAAATAATCTTACTCCTGCGATGTTATACTTTTCCCACATTATTTTTTAAACGTGTACAAGTGGCTGTATATGCCAATTTTTCATTCTTTGTTTTCAGTTAATCTATGGTATGGTCACTGAGTAAGCTGTATATGTGATGTGCTTGTTTTTGATTGGTGTAGTAGTTCTTACTGTGCTTTTTTTTCCAACAAAATCTGTGTAGCTGTTCTCTGTTTCGATGAGTGGTATTGAATTAATGGAAATACTTAGGAAGGCGTTCATGGAAAAAGAGACTTTCTATTTTGTTAATCGCCACCTATTCCTATATGTGATAATGGGATCATCTTCTGTATTGGATGAGATGGTGGCAATCAAGCATTTTGAAGAAATGTTTTGACTGAGAAAATGGTGGGGGAGTGTAAATGTGAACTGAAATACTGTCTTTAATTGATTCCTGCTGTTATCTTATTGTTGGTGACAAATTTATTCATGGTCATTTTGAGTAAGGAAAAAAACCACCTTTAGGCAAACATGTTAGTTTTTTTAAAAGTAGTCTGTGGACTGCGTTTGTGCATATATGTGTATATATCTGTAACACTGCGGGTATTCTTGTAAAAACAACAACAAAACCAACGTCGTGACAAAATGGTCGTTGTGAAAATGGGTATTTGGTCATGATACAATAATTGAGTAAATACTGGGAAATGTTACTGCTAGAAAGCATATTCAGTGTAAGGTAGGGTAAATTACCCATTTAAGTTACTTCTATTCTCCTATAAAATTTTACAGATTAAGTTTCTGAAAAAGTAATCTCAAAGTTACCTATCTGTAATGTTACACTACAAATTTTGTTCTCTTTATTGAACACTAAACTACCTAACTGAAATTATACAATCTTACCTTCTTAAGTTTTAATATGCTGTATTTTGATTTCCAGTACCTCAAGTCAAGTGTTTTTATTCTTGTTTCAAGCTACAGGCTGTCAAAACATCTTATCAGCCATAACTGATGTTGTTTATGATTATCTAAAACTCAGTTTAAGCAATTCATGCTGTTTCTAATAAATGAAGAAATATCTTCTGTGTTACCGCATCATAAAACAATGTTAGTTTAAAAATAAAACAATAATAATTGGCTAATTTTGGTAGGTCACTGAAAGTTTTTATTGGGTTCAGAGCCTCATCTTCTCGGGATTTATAACACATTTTGTCAGCACAGTGCTATTCTTTATCTTACATGGTAGTATTTCCAATTCAACTTTGCATCTAAGTATGTTTCAGTTAAATGCATTAACTGTTTTCCTTCATCAAAATCATGCGTGAAAATGAGCACTCTATTTTAATTGTAACTTTAAGAAATTTATCAGTAGAGGAATTTTTAATCTTGCTTACAAAGAGTACACCCATTCAACAAACATCATGCCTGTTATACATGTTCATCACACCTTGGTTTGAATGCCTTTCTCTTCTTGATGCACTTTCTTTGTGTCTCTTCATTACTTCATTTCCACAGTTAGAACCTGAGTTTGTAACTCTTGTCAGATTAAGTTATCTCCCAAATGGTCTTGGAATAGGACTACTACAATCTGAAGACATAGGAAGTTCTCTCCAAACTGGCTAAACTGAATGTCAGCATTGCTGCCGAAGATAAAATTACCAGCTGTTCTCAATTATAACTCCAGTTTTCAATTATTTCTTAACTTTGACATACTTGAACCACTGAACCATGCAATCTTGATCTTCAGCTGCTTTTTGTTTGGTGTGGAAAAGCATATGAAAATGAAGTGAGCAGGAAATGCTGCTCTCCATCTTTTTAAAAAGTAAACCAGAACACTGGGACATTTGAGCCACGTTTTTATGATGCTTCAGTTTGATTAATGTTTTTTTAGTGTACAGTCTGGAAGGTGATTTGGGTTTGGGAAGGGTGAATATTGGGTACAGTTTTCTGTCTTCATGAAAATCTGCTTACAGCTGGCAGAGTTATATCTAACACTTAACTGGGCTGTAAAATAAAATATTATAATTGGAAGAAATATTAATAAGAGAAGGGCTAATCTGTTTTCTAACCTATGTAGAAGTCTGAAATTTCTGTGACCTGCTACAATTGTAAAAATAAAAAAAAAAAAGGGAATTCATATGTAAAGCCAGTCTCAAAATGGAAAACATGTTTTCATTTATGGCATAATTCTTCTAAAGTGGATCTCTACAGGCAGTTAAAAATTAAATAACATCATCCAGAGTGGACGTTTATGTTTACAAGTACTCAATTGTAGTAACTGTGTTGTTTATTTCAAGGAATTCACAGAATTTATATGATTATTTTATTTTCTAAACTGGAGAGCATAAGGTGAGACCAAATAAAAGATTACTAAAAATTTGTACATGTTGCAGAGCATTTGTTGTGGATTATTGGTAAAGAAAGAACTCTTTTTTTTTAATGTCTTTACAAATTTTGCTCAATTTAAATGTTTATTATTATGTCTTAAAGTATTAGTTTAAGTCAACATGAAGCATATAGAATCTTTTGGTTTTGATATGATTAACTATTGAGATTTTTATTAATTTCCTTAAGTTGAAACAGACTTTAAGAATAGCTTGTTTTGGCTTTTTTCCAGCGATAAATAACCAGCTCTGCAAATTCAATGTATATAGTAAATCACTGGAACATTTGTTAATAAGATGGTAGAATAAATTAGTTTTTAATTGAACAAAATAGTTGTTTAACCAAATGGATATCCTTTCTTGGTAGATTTGGATATTTTAATCAAGGAAGATTTTTTCTAATTCCTCTCCAGTAATGAAGGAAGGAAAATTTTTTTTCATCTGATAAATTAAAATTTGCCATATCTTACTTTTGGGTTTCAAAGGAAAACACAAAATACAAAAGGTGCAATAATAGTATGAAATTTAGTATTACTGAACTCCCCCTAAATTGCTCAGATTTTAACATGCATGGAAAGCTTCTTAAGCACTACATTTTCCATACACTATAAATCAGACACTTCTTTCAGCCTCCTATTAATCAGCACCTTTGAGTCTTTAGCATTGTTTTATTTTTCTTTACTACTACTGTTTTGCGTGTAGGGCCAAATAGGCAGAGAAGGGACTGTAGAAGCACCTGGTCTGCTTGGGAAATAGTTGTCCTGTGCATCCAAGAATACAAGCTGGTTTTGTCAAAGAATTTCCGATGCGGTGGAGTTGTTGGATAGAACACCAGATAGAAATGTTGTCAGCTTTTGGGAGCGTTGGTTGCTGCAGAGTAATCATTTATATCCCAGAGTAGATGCAAACAATTTTTTCCTAGTATGTTTGTTTCTGCTTAAACACCTTCAGTAACAAAGATCGTCATGTGCAGGCTCTCCCAAGCTATTCTGTTTGTCTGTTAAGTGTATTTTGGGCATTTCTCAAGGAAAGGCAACAACTATCTTAACATGTGGGTTTTGTACATGTTTGGAAACTTAAAGCTTTTAAGGTTAGCAAACTGAGGGAATGGGAGCGATGATGCAGAGAAAACAGAGAGGGAGAGCAACATAGTGTAACTCTTTGGTAGTTAAAGAGAAAAAAACAACTTCAGCACCTGATCTCCACTAGATACTCTAATTCTTGGCTTTTTATGAATATTGTTAGTCTTAATTTTTAACATACGCTCCTATTTCCAACATATTTGAGGTTGGACACATTCAAAGTAATGTGATCTTAAATTGGACAAACTGCTTTGTGAACCGCTGCTGTTTATTTTCTAACAAGTCACTGGAGGTAAGGTGAATCCTAGAGGATTAGACAAGTGCAGAGTAAGAAAAGTTGTAAGAAATTATGGGGTGATATTTCTGGTTTTGGCTCTGTACAAATGTTAGAACGAGCAGTGTTCCTGAATACTGCTGTGTTATTTGTAGGAATACACAAGATGATGAAGAAGAGTGTGGAACAAAGAGCATGAGAAATACTGAGTTCAGTGTGATTGAAAAAAATTGTTCTTTTGAATTTGTCAGGTGTATCTGGTTCCAATAATTCTTATAGTCTAGCTGGCCTAGCAGATAAGAGAAGCAGTAGCCTCTGGTAAAACTTTAGAGATTGTTGCACTAGAAGGCTTAGTTACCACTGTGTTTCCTGAGTTGTGGTCTGCTGGTCACTAGTCTCTACCTAGTCCTTTCACAACAGTTAGAATATTTTTTTTTTCCCTATGGAGTTCTCAGCTAAGACTTTGAGATGGCAGTCTGAGGGAACAGACTACTAACAGTGATAAATCTGTACTGTTGTGCTTTCAGCCAAATTTACCAAAATAAGATTGACAGATGTGTCCCCCTCTTCCCCTTTTGGGAAAAAGAGAAGAGAGGAAGAAATTAAAGAGATTCAGGAGTTTAGAAAAAAACTAAACTACTTTAATGAA
>VZRU01004108.1:366390-388614 GCA_013398155.1 Pedionomus torquatus | reverse complement strand
CTGACCTTGGTTGTTCTAGCAATAAGTATAAGCAAGGGTCTCTCTACATACCATCCCTTGGTATAATCAGGTCTTATCACTGCGAGACGAAACAGTTCTGAACAATGTGCTGTTAATTTCAGAGTTTAGTTAGTTACAAGAGGCCTGGCTAAGAAAGTAAAACTGTAAAACAGAAAAATGGTTCATTGTACCTCAAACCAGGACACCTACAAAAGGTTGGCAATCATTTGTTAAAGCAATAATTGGCTTAACTTATCATTGATTACTGATGACTTAGTTAAGACTGCCCCTCAGGCGGGGTCCTGCAGACTTACTTCTCAGGCAACTTGAATTTCTTCAAACATACAAGAATCACTTGGTGGGATAGAAAATACACTTAGAAAACAATTAAGTCATACTGAATGCGTTTAAAGATGGAAATAAAATTCTCAGCTCTCTTGAAATTAGCGTGCCAGAAGTCAACGATATGGGACTTATTACACCAATGTAGAGCAATATGTTGTTGTAGAGAGGCAAAAAAGTTGCATCTAAATGCAAAACTGGGGAAAACTGGTAAGGCAGAAATAATGGCAACAAGTATCTGGGGTGTCAACAAATGTTGAATGAAATGTAAGAACTGAGTTTTTTGGCAGAAAAGAAGATGGAATGTGTAAACGGGAATGTGGCTTGTAAGATGTAATTGTTCTCAACAGCTTAACCTTGTTGACATCTCATTTGAAGTATTGCTTTGTCCATGGGTCTTGCTTTAAAAAATTAACAAATTGTGGGGCTCAGGAGAGGTAACAAAAAAGGGTCAGAGTTTTGGAAAGAATACA
This sequence comes from Pedionomus torquatus, assembly GCA_013398155.1. Taxonomy (NCBI): domain Eukaryota; kingdom Metazoa; phylum Chordata; class Aves; order Charadriiformes; family Pedionomidae; genus Pedionomus; species Pedionomus torquatus. Next base: position 387,799 of record VZRU01004108.1, on the reverse strand, counting down.
AACAGGTTCAAGGTGCTAATGCATACATTTTGGGATGAAAAGGTGGGGTTGAGCTACCTTGTAATAATTTATGAAAGCTCTTTAGAAGGAGAGTATTCTGGGAGCAGCTGGAAAAGAGTAACACAAATTCTTGCCTTTTTTTGCTTAGTATCATAAATTAATCTATTTAAACTTTGTATCCAAATAATCTTATCTTAAAATCTGATTTTTTTTTTTCAATCATGATCCAAGTTAATAAAATATTAGAAGCTACTGTTTTTCCTGGCAGAGAGAAAGTAATGAATGGTCATCTTGTATGTTGGTGAGAAGACTGGTTTAAAGTAATGTTTACAATATTTTAGCTTTAGCAGTGGGTGGGATAGATATCTAAAGATTTAGCATGCAGGAAGTGTGGTTGTGCAGAAATGCAATTAAGATGTTGTTTATTTAAGGTAGTGGTACAATTTTGGTATTAAGCATAAAATATGTAACAAATGCAGGACTTTGATAGTATTTCAAGGCTGAACTTCATAACTTGTAGCTGGTTCATTGCTTTATTCAGTTTTGGTGAATCTTCCTTAATTTCCTGTGATTTACAGTTTATGTATGTATTCACAAGTGCCTTTAATCTTTTTAATCTTTTTTTCCTCCAACAGTTGAATATGTCTTTTTCTTTTTTTTTTTTTCTTTTTTTTTCTTTTTTCTTTGAGCTTGGAATATTAAATGATTTTGGGAGTTTAGCTTCTCTCTGAACAGTTTAGCCATTGTGAAACACGATAATTTTTGTGGAAGAGCTTTAATTTGCTTGTGTTCATGGTTTCTGCTTGCTTCTAAATAATTTCTGGTCTTTGCAGTTTTATAAGGATTTCAAATATGTTGAGTTGTAGTACTCAAACCAAATTTAATTAGTTGAGGAAATGAAAGCCCACAACTCCTTCATAATTTCATTGAATAGCTTTGTTTACCAGGATCTAAATATCCAGACTTCTGTCCCTGCTGCAGAGTTTCTGTTCTTAGTAACTTTGAATTTAATCTTCAGTATGAAATTTCTAGGTTTATGTATCCTTTGGTCCTGGTGCTTTATCTTTGCACTGTAGTCACCACAGAGTACTGCTATGTTCTTAATGCTGTCTTCACTTAGTAGTTATATTTTTATGTCATAACTTCCAGAATGTGTGATTGACAATAATGAAAGGGAAAAACCTCTGGAAAATAACTGGGAAATAATGTTGTATATGATTAAATGACGGTATTACTATGTTAAGTGTAGGCAGGGCATAGTCTGCTGCTACTGAAGTTAGCCAACTAAACATGACATACTTGCTGTATTTGTATGCACAGTTGAGTAAAAGATACAACTTTAAAAAAGAGTTGCTTTTGTCATGTGCCTGTATATACATATATATACACAGACATAGTATATATATGGCAAAGACGATGCTTTCAAGAACTGTTGGCTGTGAAACCTAAAGTGAATATGTAATGAGCTTTAGTTGTGGGTTTTTTCTGAAGGAAATGCTATGGCACAGGTAGACAAAGTGTTTATGTAGATGTGGGTGGTGAGCCAGCAGTATGCTGTCCAGATCAAGCCCATCAGAAGAGCCAAGAAGTATGAAGAATGTTCTCTGCAGGCTGCTTAGCTGTAGGCATGGAGCAAAAGAGCTGTGGGCTTCAGGGCCTTTCCTGACGGCCCCACACCATTATGGGACTGGACCTGCATCTGGCACCTCATCAGTCCCACTACATGGAAACTGTGTGTTTCCGTCATGTGATGCACATTGTTGGCCTACTAATGAGCATGTCTGATCATATCAGTGGAGAGGGGGGGTGGTTTCTAGTTTCTGTAAGAGCTCATAAGACTTAAAGAGGAGGAAATTAGGACTACCACTGCCCTAAAGTACCAAATGTTAAACTTAAAACCTGTTTTCACCTGAAACCTGTATCCCCCAAAGAAAGGGTCACATAGGTATGTAACATATGAAAATAGCGCTTGCCTCATTCTTTAATCTCAGGTATTTAGTGCAGTGTTCTGAAATGATATTTTAGAAAGAAATGCATCTTGTTAAATTTTAACTTAATTTGTGTACTTGCTTTTATACAAATAACGTTGTGGGGTTTTTTTACAGTTTAACTTTGTTGGAAGAATCCTTGGGCCCAGAGGACTAACAGCTAAGCAGCTTGAGGCAGAAACAGGATGCAAGATAATGGTCCGAGGGAAGGGCTCAATGAGGGACAAAAAGAAGGTAAGCTTTTAAAAGGTAGTGTAGTCTCAGTTACGTAGCTTTATTTCCTAAAAGAGAGAAAGTTCATGTCTGTCTTACTGTTACTTGTTATGTTCTTACTATATGCTTTTTCGTTATCTTGTGTTTTTGCAAACTTGGTAATTAACACAACCTACCCTAAAGAAATTAAATGTACGTGTTCCATAATGGTGCAGTTGGGAGTCTAACTAGCAATTATAAAGCATTCTTCAGTAGTAACTAACTTCTAATTGTGTCCTGTTTCACAAGATAAAAATCGAAGTTAAATACACTTTTCTAAGGAAGAGCTGTTAACCTTGAAGTTGTTCTTGATAACTTTCTTGTATTGAAATACCAGAGTAGTGATTTGTGCAAGTCGTGCAAATTGGAAAAAATGTTTAATGTATTTGTGGCAGTGACTTCTGTCCAAGTGATCCAAGAAGCACTGTGTTTCTGGATTTGTTTTGGGTTCTGGTGGAGTGGCTGTTCCTTGCCCTGTCCTGTAGAATACATGCTTTGCCCATCTAAACTGGGGAAACTACACTTCTCAGGATAGAGCCTTACTGAACGTCAAGTTGCTGTAGTGGTAACTCCTGGAAGTCATTTGTTTTTGCAGGGTTTTTTTCTGGCTATTTCCCTCCACCTCTGGGTGCTACTGCTGAAGTTGCACCAGCATCTCCACTGCAGTTTTGAAGTGTGCACTTAACAGTACTCTTTCTTATAAAAAAAAAGTGTGGCTCTTTCTATAGAAAACCCTCTCATTTCCTTATCTGATTAGCTGCATAATAATTTCTATTGATACATATGTAGCACATAACAATTAAAACAGAAACCTAATGTTTGTTTTTTAACTAAAAATCTCAGACTGCCCAGAGCTTGTGACTGTTGCTTTCAAACTTCATTTGATGCCTCGTTTTCATGATCTGCTGTAATACACCACACTTTCTCTTATTCTGCCTATAGCTCTTTTGAGTGTTTAGATTGCCAGCTTTTGAGCTGAGATCTACTGTAGAGTATTTTGTTCTGTAGAAATAAAAGGGTGATACTGTCAAGCCCTACTGTTACGGAGTTTTAAACTCTAAAGAGGTAAACATAACTTGTATAGTTGGTATTTTTGGACAGGATTTTGAAATACAGATTTCCTATAACTGGGGACTGGTAGAATACATTAAAATTTCTGAGTAATAACATTTTCATTATGCTGCACCTGACATAGCAAAGTGTGTGGGTGTAGATGTTATATTTTGAAGCAAAGTGTATGGTTGCCAGTATGTGAACAAACTTCATTATGTAGCTGTGTTTGTGAATATTAATATAGTAGTCAGATTTCTGCATGTTCTGTCATATTATTAAAAAAAAATAAACACCCTGGGGCAGGAGATTTAGTGAAAAAGAGTTTTTAAGAGTTTGCGAACTTCATCTAGTTTTTATAAGGAAAGACTGTCAGATCTACTCTTGAAAGCTACCATAAAAAAGGCGAGTTCTTAAAAATTCATTTCAGTTTTTCCTCTTCAAGGATATTTTTTAAAGACATATTTTTATCAATAATACAAATCTTAATTTATCTTGTAAGCCTATTTTGTAACTGGAAATGTGATTGGCCAGTGCTTGTTGTGAAGGAAACATTATTGGATATGGGAAGGAATTAATTACTATATCAATCTGTAAAGTGACAGCTACATCGCACAAAAAACTGTCTCCTAGAGTAAACTGTCCATCTGCTTTTCTCTTCCTACTTTGCTAGTGGTTGCAGAATACAAGAAAACATGCGAGGACTAATGTGCTGGAAAGTAAACCATCCCAATTTGCTCTGTAGAAAATGTTACTCTCCTGTGTGAGCCTAAGAACAGAAGTAATGAATTGGAATTCTTCATCGCGTAGCTAAATTACTTGAAGTAGCATCAAGTCTTGAAACTTGCTGACAGATTTCCCCCAGAAAGCAAGGGAAATCCTCAGATTGTTTGTATCTGAGGCTCAGCTGGTAATCAGAACATCTCTCTAGGCAGCTTTAGACAAATTTAAAATCAAAACCTTAATTACTGAGAATATTGTGATTAGAGCCTGGAGGTACTTGAAGGAGATTATTGGGGAGGGGAGAGGGGTTGCAGGCATCCATCAAAAGCTAATTAATTTGTAACTTTATTAACACCAAGGCATTTTTTGCTTAGTTTGAAAGCACCTGTCATTAGGTAATGAGGAAAACTAGCAATTTTCACACCAGTTGAAGAATACTGCTTAATAAAAGGGAAAACTATCCAATGATGGATAAGCAAAACATACTGTTTTGTCATCTCCCCTGTCTTACATGAATTCCATAAAAAAGACCTTGACACACCCATGGGTAGTCAACTCTGTGCTCTTGAATACATCAACTGCCTTCATTTCACTTAGTGGAATATGTAGCCTTATGGTATTAGGCTGCTGGCTTGTGCCAGTTTTGGTCATCTGCATAGTTTTTTTCCCACTGCTTCCTACTTTAGTGAAGAACCTTCTTAAACAGTATGTGAGGAGAGGGCATCATATCTTTTTACTTCATGAGGAAACACCTCATTACAATACACAATTTGTTTCTTACATTTGGTTATTTCAAAGAGGGAGGCAGGCAGCTATGCAATTTGAAATTTGAAGAACTGGGTGTCTTTATCTCCTGCAACAGCTGCAAATCTGTTGCACTTTGCTTTGTAGTAGATAATTTGAACTGATTTGTGGTTCCTGACCTACATCTTACTTGTTCCTATATCACTGTTCACCGTGCATGCAGAAACTATGTAAGGTTTCGTAAAAGGCAGGTTTTCAGTGCCAGTCTTGATCTTTGACTGGTGCAAGAGTTGTCACAGTAACTAGATACTTTAATTTCTTTGGACTCTCCAGTTTAGTTTTGCTTTTTTATGGCAATGATCTTTGGTACCCACACAAAGCTTGAAGAAAAGAATCAGAGGAAAAAAATTTAACTATCTTACGATCAGGATATTTTACTATATTTACATGCTGTATAGAATTGAAGTATAAATTTATAATATTTTAATACCTTTTAGTCTCTGAAATGCCACCAGATACGCTTTGATTTCCAATGGGAAGTCTTAGATTATAAAGTGATGTTACTGACATAACAGAATGTGCAGTTTGCAGTGTGTCTTCTTAGACCCTGTTACTGCTACCCTAATTATAAGATGCTCAACTTTTACATTCTGTGGAAAGTACTATGTGTGAACAAATTATAAATTTATGGTTCTGACTCATAGGTTGAAATGAATCATAAAATTATAAAATCGTTAGAGTTGGAAGAGACCTTAAAGATCATCAAGTTCCAATCCCCCTGCTATGGGCAGGGACACCTCCCACTAGAGCAGGTTGCTCAAAGCCCCATCCAGCCTGAGCTTAAACACTTCCAGGGATGAGACAGTCGCAACTTCTCTGGGCAACCTGTTCCAGTGTCTCACTACTCTCACAAGTAAAGAAATTCTTTCTAGTATGTCATCTAAATCTCCCCTCTTCCAATTTAAAAGCATTACCCTTCATCGTATCTCTATGCTCCCTGACAAAGAGTCCCTCTCTGTCTCCCCTGTAGGCCCCCTTCATGAACTGGAAGGCTGATACAAGGTCTTCCCAGAGCCTTCTATCCTGCAGGCTGAATAACTGTGGAGAAGCAGTTCAGCATGTTGGATGTTGTGGATCATGCTTTGTTAACTTTTGTTGCCCATTGTCCTGGTTCAACGCCAGCCAGCCGTTAGGACCATACAGCCGCTTGCTCACTTCCCTTAGCTGGGATGGGGAGACAATAGGAAGAGTAAAAGTAAGAAAAAACTTGTGAGTTCAGATAAAGAGAGTTTAATAGGTAGAGCTAAAGCTGTGCATGCAAGCAAAGCATAATAAGGAAATCACTACTTCCCATCAGCAGACAAATGTTCAGCCATCCCTAGGAAAGCTGGGCTCCATCATGTGTAATGGTTACTTAGGAAGACAAACTGCCATCACTCTGAGCATAAACCCCCACACTCCTCCCCTCCTCTTTCTTTCCACAGCTTTATATGCTGAGCATGACTGTCATATGATACGGAATATCCCTTTGGTCAAGTGACGTCAGCTGTCCTGGCTGTGTCCCCTCCCAACTTTTTGTGCGCTCCCAGCCTGTGGGGTAGTGTGAGGAGCAGAAAAGGCCGTGACTGCTTAGCAGCATCCAAAAGCATTAGTGTGCTACCAACAGGTTTCTTATCCCAAATCCATAATGTAGCACTGCATCAGCTGCTAGCAAGGAAGTTAACCCCATCCCAACTAAAACCATTATATAAATGAAAAATGCAACTTGTTGTAAGAGATTGTCAAACTGTTCACTTGTAATTGCTATCAACTTTTGTGACTATGCATTAAAAGTCCTTGTATGAGCAGGCTGCTCATCTAAGAGTGAGGTATTACCTATATAGACTATACCTGAATCTACTATATACAGATAATACATTTTTAATAGAATATTACCTAAGGCATTCAGAATGCAGTATGTAAAATACTGTAAACAATTAAATTCAATGTCAAGGATCTTCTATATTGACATTTCCTCTAAGCATGCTTTCTCATAAATATGCATATCTGCATCAAGTCTGATTTCTCAGACTGATTCATAAAATTTGGGAGGCTTCTTTCATGCTTGATTTTTGATCAGTGTAGTAATTGGCCTTTTAATCTTAAGCTAACTTAAAAAAAAAAAAAAATTGTATTCACATAGGGTTACCACTGATTTCAACATATTCAGCTTATCACAACTGCCATTTTAATACACAGTGAAGAATGTACCACATTCAGGTGTAGGAGAATTTGTATGGAGCTCTGTGGTGAAGAAAAATCCTCTAGCTTAGAATCCAAGCCTATACTTGGTGGCTGCTGCTATTTTGCTTTCCTAGAGGTTCATTGTAAAACATAAGATGTAATGAAAATAATTTCATAAGCTAGGTATTTTTTTCAGTAGTGAGTACTTCAGAAAATAAGCTTTTCTGTTCCAATCTTAAAACCTTTATTGCGTTTGTAACCACTTATTTTGAATGCAGGAGGAGCTGTAAAGCTTGTTACTGCTATTTTTTATTAAGGAATTGCTGAAGCATGGCCTTTTTTTCACCCACAAAACAGAAATCTCTTGAGTTATAGCTCTGATAGTCTGAGAGTGATGACCCTCTGCAGAGATGAAGAGTTTAGACCTATTAACTAAAAGTGTAAAAAAGAAAGAAAAGTCGTCTGAGAAGGGGGGCGGGGGGGAAATTGCTCTTAGCAAGTTACTTGTTTAATTACATAATTAAATGCTAAAGGCTGACTAGTAGAAACTATACTTCAGGAAATTCAAAAGGCACCAGTGTTAAAAGTAACAAACATTATTTCTTGCATTACCCCTAGCTGAAGGCTTGACTGCTCCTTTTAAGCCTGTTTATGGGGGTTATGTAGTCTATATTATCTAGAGTATCATTTTAGAAATCTTACCTCCATACATTTATTTTTTATTTTTTAAGTATTCAATGTTTAGTTCACATTGACAATAGTGAAGGTTACAATGTAGGCACAATTAGCTTGGTTACGTGCAGCCGTGTGAATTTTACAAGAAGAGAACGTTTTCCTTTATTTTACATAAGATTTGACAAACAGTTCTTCTTTGAAGTAACTTTATTGCAAAAGTCTTTTCACTTAACAGTCTGAGGAATGCTCTTACTTTCAAGAACAGAATGATTTTATTTTGAAGGACAGAAAAATTGTTGTGCTTAATAACTATTGCAAAGTGATATTAGTCTTTTAGAAAATATTACTGATTTGCATCGGATGCAATGAATCTTTTAAATATGTTTTTCATGTGTACCTTTTCTTTTTTATTGGCTACGTACTGAATATATCCAGTATGTATTGGATATATTTCTGCATGTGCTCAGTACAAAGTGCAGCTTTGAGCAGATTTTAACACTATTAAGACATATTCTCCTATATAATTTGAAAAATAGCTGAAGCCTTTGACTATGAACAACTTTGATTATATTTTATTTTGTTCAGTTAAATTGCTAAATGGTTACCTGGTTATTGAGCTAATTAGATATGGAAATAATTTACTTAATGATGTTAAAGAAGCTGGAAGCTGTAGACTGGAAGAGCATAGTCAAAGCCATGCTAGTAGAAAACAACTTGTATTATACCTTGCTTTCCTTTTATGTGTCTTTTCTGTCAGTTCCTGGTGATCAAAAGTCTTCATGATCAAGAGGCAAGAGAATCTAGATGATCTTGAAATTGGAAAAAACTATCGCGCAGTGTAGTAGAGAAGGAATCTTGAATCATTGCTTGAACATCTGTGTATAAACAAGTCTCTGTTTTATAAAATTATATTCTGTCTGTTGAATGGTAATTGACTTGTCTTAATCTGTGCAATGATAGAAACTGTCTTTCTGCAAAATTACTCCTAAGCTTTTGTTAGGTGGGAAACACAGAGAGTCTTAATTGTGTTATAAAAAGTTGACTAGGCTACAGCTCACAGATGTTTGTATCTTGCGTTTGAATAGAAATTTTGAAAAGCTTGAGGGACAATTCTTACTGAATTGTACGAGGTATTGACAAAATTCCTCAAACATCTACCTAGATTTTACTTCATCTAGCAAAGCAATGAAAGAGTTGAGTGACTTAAATAATGAAAATTTACTGTAACCTGAAAGTTTTTTCCACACTTATTCAGCAGAAAAATATGAGAAACAAGTTACTGAACTAGGCAAGACTGATTTAGCCAGGGTATGGACATTCTTATATACAGGCATATGATTTTTTAAAACTTTAATCTTCTCTTGCAGGGGTAGTAGTGCTGAGCGTTATCTCATAACACTCAAGTGAGGAATCTGATTCTTGTGAGAGTTCACAAACAGTAGATGCAGTGATATTTTCCTACTTCCGTGATGTACTGTGAAGGACAACTAGTGGTTTTGCAGACTTCACTAAAATTCTCCTTTATCAGCACCACTAAACTCTTTCTGGGCTCTAGATTTTTCTAGGCTATAACATTAACATACCAATCTTCTGTATGAAGATTCAGTCTACTTAGGTGTGGGAGTGGAGGAAGAACCTGTTAATTCAGGGGAGGAAAGAAGAATGTCTGTGTGTTTTCTGAGTAGGCATCTGAGTTGGCAGCTCTTCTTTCTCTGTAATTTTGGGGGGGCTGCCTGCAGGCAGAATACAGGTTGCCTTCCTGGATATGGCTCCTTAGGGTCAGATTTTAGCAATTTTACTGAGACTAATAGGAAGGCTCTTTTTCATGGAGCGAAACACTAAGCACAAAATAGGATACTGCTACTGCTGAAGCTAAATATTTAAATTACTAACTGAACATTTAGAAGATAGACATATTTGACTTTCTGTTACTTCCAGATAGCAACAAGTAATCTGTAATGTTTTATTGCAAGATGTGGCCCACGGTACAGTGTACTAAGGGTATGAATGAAATTCAAGTAGCTGTGTAGATGTTAATGAGTATGCAGTGGGGTGGTATCCTACTTAGCAGTTTATCTAGAGATAGTTGCAAGGTTTTATTGGTCTTTACAGACAAGGAATTTATTAACAGACAGCTGCACAGTTTTATTAGCCTTTCTGAGAATAATAAGCAGCTTCTGTCTGCTAATTCATACTTTTCACATCTTTTGGGGCAATAAATGGGGATTGTTTGGATGAACGTAGAACTAACTGAAGTGCATGCACACTGTGACTGTATCTTAAAAAAACCATGTGTTTATAACTCACTCCAGCTCAGTTTAAAGTATGTGTTGAGTACCTGCATGGAAGGATGAAAACTTACTGAAATGTTTGTTAGGGCCAAGTACACAAACCTGGTTTTCTGTTAAAGAAAACTTCTTGTTCTTACATTACAGAACACTTAACTTGGCAATGACCAGTACTGAACTCACTCAGAGATTGTTAAACTTAATAAAATCTGGCATTTTGTGTAAATTATCAAATTTGATTTGTTAAATACCACAAACTCTCTACAGAACACACACAACACACAGTATTCATGCTTGCTTGACAAATTTGTTAATGTAATTCTTGATTGTAATTGGGTTCGTAAATCAATTCACTACTATATTCCTACAAGACAACCAAAATCTTGTCCTCTAACCTTAATAGGCTGAAGTGAAAAAAACACTGTGTTGAAAGTAAAATCTGCAGAACAGTGACTTCATTCAAGGCAATAGCTCATGGGTGCCTGACAGAGTGGAAAAACTGGCATCTGAAATAACAGGAAGACTCTGGCTGTAAGAAAACAATGGTAATACGAAATTCTTGATTGGGTTCATTAGAAGATGTTACAGAATTACTTAAACTTGATGAGAGTGGGTTGGAGAAAGTACAGAGAGGAGATGTCTAGTTGGTACAAAAATGTCATGAATTTGCCACAGAGTTGCTGGGAAGAACCAGGATATTTTCGTGTGTGAAGAACTAATATTTCTGGGGAATGAAAATATGCACAGTAGTGTAGAGAACAATCCAAAATAATTCATGGAGCAGTTACATTTTCATAGCAAGAGCTATGGGAGATTTTTTCTTCTTGAGACTTTGTAGGATAGTGAATTTTTCTTTTTTCTTTGTGGTCTTCTGTCATGAACTTCTCCCTTATTAAATAAGTTCCATTAATTTTCCTTGCTTTGACATACAGTTCCTCTTAGTTCTCAAAGGAAATCTTCTCCAGCTGCCTCTTTCCATCTTGGTCCTTGCGGACCTCCTCCTGAATGGTCATGATTTATAAAAATCATGAAAATAAAAGGAGGTTTAATGTCCTTAGTGCTTCATTTATACTCTAAAAATATGACAAGATGCTGTGAAAGTGCACTAAACTTGTTTTGGTTTCTGGTAACACATTGTGTTTACATGAAGGTAGCAGATGATAAGAATGCTGGAGTTAAAATAGTGTTGCAACTGGGTGACTTGAGTAATTCAAGCAAGGAGGGTAAGGCACAAGAAAACACTTCAGCAACTGCATGTTTGTTTTCAATAAGGAAGAAGTATTTTTTTTTGAAAGATTGGACACCCTAGCACATTAATGCCAACTCTGTCGCTATTTCTGTACAGCTTGAAGCATTTTTGTAAATGGTTATCTGGAATGTTTAGGCCTGCAGCCATACAGCAATCAGGTGTTGCCAAATGGAATGTCAAACCACATTTGGCCAACTGTCTGAATCTACCTGAAGTGCGTGAATGATTTAATTGATCTACTTGATGGATTTATTTGGGAGCCACTTAAGGTACAGTACTATTGATTACAAATGTCCCAGATATTTACAACTGTAGGTATTCAAGGGAATTTAGTTTTTGGCTTGCTGGGGGCTTTGGGGCGGTATTTTGTTTTAAATAAATTGCTGAACTGACAAAACATATTGTAATAAGTAGTTTGAAGAACTAAAAGCTAGTAGTTTACAAAGAAATTTTAAGATTTAGAATAATTTTTATTTTAAAAAGTATAGATTTTGTGTTGATAATATATGTTATATTCACTCTCCATAGTGAGGATATGAGCTTCAAATGACTAGGCAGTCTTTGAGGTGGCTTTGAAATAATTATTTATGTTTCAAGTTGACGACACTGGAATTGAATGTTCACTTAAATTTTGATTGACAAAAAGACCTAAAACTTAAATCTGTTAACTCACTGACTCATAACAACATTAATCAGAAAAGGTCTCAAGATGAGCTGTGTTACAAGCCAAAATAAAGTGATAAATTTTATATTTATTAACGTGGCTTGAAATACTGAAGTTTATCTGGAAATTAGTCAGTATGTGGTGAGGAGACAAGGGTATTGCAAATGTCTTTTTTTCTTTTTTTTTTTTTCAGCCTGACTAGTGGAATTTTTCAGACTTTTAAATGAAAAGTTCCATTTAGCTTGAAATGCACCTTTTTGGTATAGTTGTTTTGTTAGTAAAATTAATCTTACCTTAAAAAACCCCACTTCTCCGTTTCTAAGAAAAATTAGATACTTTGAATTTGCCATGTCTTCTATATAAACCTGAAGAAACAAATGTTTTGAAGAGAAAAACACATTTCCTATTGATTTTATGTTTCAGTTCTTTTAAGGGAATCTGATTTTATTTGGTTACTGTGGACTTCAGGCCTATTATTTGCACTGTAATTGAATACGTGTTTCCTGACTTATATTAGAAAAATCTACCAGGTAGAAAAAAGTGTAACCGTTTCAAATGAATCATATTTGGTGTGTTACTTGTGATCCTTTTATACCTGCTTTCAGTTGGCTGGTTTTGCAAGTTGGAGTATTAAATATAGCAAATTTGACTAGGTGATATTGTGCCATGAATCTTACCAGATGCAGAAAATGACAAGAATCTGGTATTTCTGAGTATGCTTTTTAGATTCTGGCCTTTCAGAGTAGTAGATACAGGATTTTTCCAGTGCCTTCCTTGGAGAACCACGTAATAGATGTGGGGGAGTTTTTGCAGGGGAGGGTTCCCCTGTCAACAGTATCATTCTTTGTCAAGCTGCAGTGGGTAGGAGTTGAAACACGCAGGTTCCATTTCCTTCTTAAATAGTTGTTTATAGTGACCCTTAAGGGAAGAAGGAACAGGAGGAATATAAACATCACAAGGGGCAACAACAGCAAGCTGACAGGCAATGAGTTTTGCCTTACTGGCCGGTTAAATAAGGCTCCTTTATTGCAAGAGGAGGGAAAGATAAAATCAAGTTGAACATTTCAAGGAAAAAAAATGAAGCAAATTTGAAGACCCTCAAAATGTCAAATAATTTGTCACACACATTCATCTGTTAGCTCATAAATGTCAGTTCTTGTATAAAGCCTTTCCAGCTTTTTGTTGGATCTGAGTTTCCAGAACATTTCAGGGCCTACAGCTGGGCTTCAGAGTTAAACTGATGGGGTTTTTTTCAGTTTTTTAAGCAGACCTCTGAATCAGGCATCTCTTGTAATTTTTGCTTCTCTCCTGACCTTGAAAAAGGATCTGTGCTCCTGTGAGAGACGTCTTGAAAAGTGGTTGGCAATCGTGGAATCAACTAGGAAAGCATCTTATTTACTTCAGTTACTTGGCTTGAAAGCTAAGCCTCAGGAAAGAACTGTTTCAGCTTCCTTTGTTAGTGTGCGTTTCTTCGCGGCTGAGTCATTGAAAACACAGGCTTGCTTTTAGGGGATCTTTTTTTCCCCCTCCTGTTGGCTGTGATTTTGTGATCCTTTAGAGAAACACCTGACCAACCCCTGACCCCATCTCATTTTGTTCCTGCTTCTTTAGAGTTTTGCAGGAGCAAGCTTTCAAACTGTCCATGGTGGACCATAATTGTGGGTAACAGTATTTTGTAGAGTAGTCCATCTAATATTGCGGTAGCTGTACTCTTTTCGCGTCTTCAGAGCTGCGGCCAAACATCCTGTCCCACTCCATTTGAACCTGTGATCAGTGGATCTCTGAAACTGTGGACTGCTTCCAGAGGCCTCTTGAAATGTGTTAGGAAGAACCAAGCTCATATATATGGTTTAGGTTTGTGAAATAGTAAGTCTGCACTTGTAATAAAACCTGGTGGTGGGCCCTCAAAAAGCTGGGGGTGGGGGAAAGGCTATTCTTGCCAAAATTACACTAGCCATGTGGTTTCATAGTGGCTTTCTTTACATGAGCATATTTTCAATATACAATGAAAAAATTACTGATACTCAATAATTCTAAATTTTTAGCTGTGAAATTTCTTATCGACACATTAAGTGTAGAAACTAATGAGTTTTTGTTAATTTGAAGATGCAGTGAACATAGGTATTGATAATAACAGTAGTGGGAAAAGTGCCAAAATAATATGGTACTTAGTTCCAACTTAGTTAACGACTATCATGTATATATTAAATTAATTGTAAGATCATTTTCATTCCCTGGTGAGCCGTGTTCTCAGTAATGTGCACTCCTATATTTGCTTCTAAAACCCTGATAAATGCAATCTGTTGGAATGTTTTTAAGACAATAGCTATTTAATGAATAGCTTGTGTGTACAGGAGAAAAGAATAAGCTTGATTGCTTACAATCTGACATTTGGAAAAGCATTTTTTAGATCTCTTGTATTTGCATATATAATTACTATGTAATCAAAACTAAGTGAACTGTAGCTACTTGAAACCAAAAAATGAAAGGCAATCATCTTTACAGGGGGAAATATCCCACTCATATGCAAGCCTGTCTGAATATTAGAATTATATTCTTCTTGTGTTTAATTATAGGTGTCTGACTGAGCAGTAAATTTATGCCTGTGTATTAAAGGAGTGAATGTGACCCTGAAACATCAGCTTTCCTTTGTTGAAGCAAAGCATTGGCATTGAGAGAACTTAACAGTGTTGTGTATTTTGGTGATAAGGGATTGTGCCAGAATAGCTGTTAATTACCTGCTTTGTTTGATATGGAAAGTAGTGGTTCCGCACTTTTCTTCCCACCAGTGACAGTACTCAATTAAAACTTGTATTAAACAGTGATAATGCCCTCGTTTATCTGGTGGAGAAGACGTGAGGTGAAGAAAATTAACAGGATTTTTCAGCTGTTTAAAGGCGGCTTTGTTTTTGTGTTTTTTTTTTTTTTTTTTTTTTTTTTTTTTTTTTCATGAACCTGGTGACAGTAAAAAAAAATCTGAATTTTGTCGTTTTGGTATGTGGTGGTTTTTGTGTGGATTTTGTTGTTTTGGTTTAGTTTTTTTTTTTTTTTTCATTCTTTATGACTTTTAAATCTTGCATTTTAATAATAGTGGGTACAGTAGAAGTTAAAAAAAATCCTGAATTATAGTGTGGAAATGATTAATTTGGGAGATGCTTGCCCTGTTCTGTTCTGTGTCATTCCTCTGTATGAAGCATCTGTTGCAAGGGTCCCTATTTCACTGTTTTTTGAAATTTTATTGCATTACTCGCTTGTCAGAAAAGGAATTTTTTTAAAAATTAATTTTATTGCCTGGACTTCTGTATTCCAAGTGTTTGAAGCATGTTTTCTGATGTAATTGGTTTTCTAAGATTCTGTTAATATTTATTATTTTATAAAAATACGTCCTCATATCTTATTTTGCAAAATTTCATTATCAGCTTAGTATTTTCCCCTTTTATTTTTGAAGTATATGACAAAACTGAATGTAGTATTTGGGCGGGAGCCATTCAGTCTGATATTGGATTCTCTAAATAGCAGATTTTTTTGCATATCTAAACAGAAATAGCAAGGGTAAGGCAAAGAGGTTAATGTAGAAGAGAGTTTTGATAATTTGTGTGGGTCTTTTGTTTCCTTCAGGTGGCAATGCTGAAGAATATTCTAAAATTGAAAATGTACAAAATACCCTTTAATATTGTTTAGTGATGTATAAAATTGTTGCTGTAACAGTTAAATGCTTTTTAATTTATTCATCCAAAGAATTTAAGGTTTGGTTGCTTTACTTACAAAGTTTTGGAAGGCCTGTGTTACAAGCTTGAGCAGCTTTATTCTGGAGTGAAAGCTGAATGTTTGATGCTAAACTAATTTGGCCAAAGTTGTGAACCAGTAAGTGAAAAGGAGTAATTACTGTAACAGCTTTAAAGCATGTACGTGAAATTCTTTTGAAATTCTTAGTGGATATGGCAGTGCATGGTAATTCAACTAGAACTTCAGAGCTTCAACTGTTATGTGAATAGAGGTCACATGAAGAAAGTAAGATTGGTTGCCTGCATTAATTAGGCACAATTAATAAAGTTTGCTTAGAAGGCATACTGAATGGGTAGCAGTAATGACTAGTCTTAGATTACTAGTCTTATAATTAAACAAAAAAAAACCAAAACCTGAAACATTGCAGATAAAACAATACCATAATAGGCTTTGTAAGGTGTGGAAAACTTGACAGATAATCTTTCTTTTGTTGAAAACCTAAACAGAGTATCATTATTTAAGAGCAGAAAACTAGCTTTTATTTGGTGGTGGAACTTTGTAATCTCACAGGACAGCAGCAAAGTGCAGTAAAAAGTCAGTTTAAATAAAACATTTTAATTATATGTAGTAAGCTTTTTTCTTTGTAAGTAAATGTTTTTCTGGGCATGTTAAGTGACATATTTAATGAAATTATTTAATTGCATATAATTAGCGTTACATTTTCACGTGATTGACTGCAGTTTGTTAAGGTAATTCATAAAGTCAATAAATGTTAACTTCTTCCTACTCACCACACTATTTCCCTTTCATGCAAAGTAAACAGTGATAAGCATTAAATAAAAATTTGATAAGGTGTTTATGATCTGGCATTTTAAAGTTGAATGATCTCTCTGTTTCTTTAAGTGTTTTCTAGTTTCTTCTGTACTGTAAAAAAAAAAAAAAGTGGATTGTGAATTTGAGATGCATTTAGATTAGTAGAATTATTTCATGGCATAGCAGTATTAGTGTAACTTTGTCAGCTCATTCATATAAGATTAGGTTTTGCAGTGATTAGATAGCTTCCTATGGTCAGACATGCCCATTTCACTTTATAGGTGAGTGTTGCAATTCAAACTGTCCAAACACAGATAGTTTTTCGACTATCAAAGCTAGTTTGTTGAAACTTCCTTAAACTATATTTACTATATTTAGTATAAAATCCCAACTTCAGATGAAATTGAAGACCATATTCTTCCAGAACAAAGTCTTAAATAGACATATTGTATGTTTTATTCTTTGTAAAGCAAAGATAATGAGCCTATCAGATTTTTCTGTTTAAATTAAAATGTTCCAATTTGGCTTGACTTTGGTCACTTAAAAAAAAAATTACTAACATTTTTTTAGCATTTTCTTTATTATGCATTTTATTCAGTATTTTGAGGAACTGTTTTATGTATTTTCTTTTAGAGAAGTTTCCTATTTTCATATACAAAATTTAAAAACTATTTTGTGATACTTGGGTTTAAATAGGTATCACTCTTCTGTATTGTCACATAATCTCTTTGTGCAGATCTTTTTGCAGAGTGGAAAATTTCTGTGTTGAAAGAACTTGTAGTGTTAAAATATGGAAAAGTTAAGGAGCTTTTTCTCCTATAGCAATTGGCCTTTCCTAGACCATTTTTGCACAAGCAGGCTTTCCCTCATGATTTTTGCTATTCTTCTAGAACTTGCAGTCACTTTTGGGGAAAATTTCAGTATATCTGATTATGCCCTAGAGTGAGGTTCTTAAGTCTAAGACTGAATGGAAATTTNTTTTTTTTTTTTTTTTTTTTTTTCATTTGAAAAATGCCAGCTGGAATGAACAAATCAGGTAATTTTCTGCACTCACCCCATCGACAATTTTTCCTGAATTTAATTTTTAAGTTGGACAAAAGTGTTGTGTTAAGTCATACGCTTGTTTAAATACCAAAAGCTCATGATAACCTTTGGAAAAAGCCTGCAAATTTCTCCTACCAAGAATCTGTAGGACATGAAAAATCTAGATGCTGATGTCAGGTCTTCACATGGTTTTCCAGAAGACCCCTCACCTCCTCCCATAATCTGAGTTGATGGTATTTGTCATTGGAAATATATATGCACGTGCTAAACGTGCTTTTGTCTCTGTGATGAAAGTAGTGCTGCTGAAAGCATGTCATAAAACTTGTTTTTATTGCAGAGGTACTCAATGAATCATAATTTCCATCAGGCTCAGGTCCTGCCTATGTAGGATCAGCAACTAAAACACTGACTATGTGAACAATATTTTATTTATGGTTGGGACCTATAGAGCATGTCTCACATTTGTACTTCTACCTTTTAGCTGCATAACAATGTACTTCCACATATCTGGTATTTGAAGTATTCTCTCTGCCGAGGTCATTCTGAACACAACTACACTAGATTTTGAGGTAGCTATGGTGATATTGATGGTTTTTATGCCCACTCTTCCTTTTCTTAGCCATTTGGACAGTTGAGAGGAGAATGTGGTTCTCTAAGGGGTAAAAATTCAAAATCTACACTGAAGGAGAATTTATGATGCAGCCCTTGGAATGTCTATGTCTGAAGGCTAAGAATTATTTTCTCTTTAAGTCAGATTTTGTGTGATTCAGAATTCTCTTCAATAAAATGTGAAGAATACATCTAGAAACAAACTTTAATTCCATGTATTAGCAGAGTTAAGTTATGATGACCTTGGATACGCTCTAAACTAATCTGTAATGATTACTGTCAGAGCAATTCTTTTTCTGTTGAAAAGTAATGTCCTATGATATATTGGGGGCCAGATTAGATCATCCTGACTGTTCCTTCTGGTCAAAGTCTCTGAAATGGAAAAAAAAAATGACTTGGAGTTAAACTTAGGCATTAAAAAGAGAGTTAACAGTAAGATATAATAAATAAAATTTCAATATAGAATAGTAGAGCATTTACTTTATAAAAGTTTTGGTGGTTTTTATAAAACTTTGTTTCTTCTCATAGGTATCATGTATATATATATAGTGTCTGTACACAACTGAAGTATGTAACAATCTTACAATTAGGTTGAATTTGAGGGATTTTTTTTCCCCCCATATCCAGTTTTGTGCATCATGGACTTCATACATGTACTCCTATATGCTAAAATGAAATTAGTTTATTGGCGAGGATGAAGCTAAAATATTCAGGCTCTGGTATGATTTGTCTGCATGTAATCTCAGGGAAATTGGATTTTAAATGTGTAGGGTTGGGGTGCTTTTTTTGTATATAAAGAACTACTGCTTTGGTGGTTGTACTGTGAATAAAGCACTATGGTAGCCAATGCCTCATCCGGAATTCAAGAAGAGTTTTCAGGAACAAGTTTTAGTGATTAGAGTACTGAGTATTTGTTGTGTGTCTTGTTACTGGCCTTAATTTAGTTTAGAAAATCTTAAACAGGCTTAGCAGACTTTTTTGAGATTTTTTTGTTTGCTTTAAGAAAAGTAGTAAAGTCTGTTCACTTGTGTGATGAATTTGAAGTTGTCCTCAAAGATTTTTAAAGAGGAGAAAAAGAAGTGAGGCATGATCTCACTAATAGGCAACAGGATATGAAATTCTTCAGCAAATTTGATGAGATGAACAAAGTCAGGCCTGAGAGATCAGCAAGAAACTGAGAACAAGTTGTTAAGTCTCCACAAAATAGTGACAACAGTAGCAGAAGGCTTCCCCCCTCCCCAAACTTACAAATGCTGTTTTATCTGTGATTTTTGCAAAAACATTTTCTATTATGATAAACAGCTGCTTGATTTCTGCAACTGAGAAAGCTAATTTTCCTATGTATCAAACTAGATATTTTACCACTTCTTAGCTAACAGGGCTGTGTATGGTTGTCTACAGACCACCAAAAAAATGCTCATTCTCATTCAGAAAGGAAACGTTTGAAATTAACAAATGAAAGCTCATTGTGGAGCTATGTACTATTTTTTTTTCTGTTTCTGTAGTTTGAGATGTCATGTGCTTATTCAGAGGTAATTCAGCTGCTATTTGGACTCTCAGTGAATATATACAGTGCAAACTTTATTTCTTAGTTTAATTCCTTATTTTTGTAGGGCCTATACTTACGTATGTGTATTAGGAAAAGCTGTTTGTGTTATGGTGGTTTTGAATCTTTGTGTGTGGCATTTTTACGTCCTGCAACTGACACGGACCCCTTTCCTGCCTTGTGGAGCTTGAGTGCTGGTGTGTTGAATGGTTGTATATTAGTCTACTAAGTAGTTGCTAAAATTTTATTGCAGGTGGATTCAGATTTTATTTATCCCTGTTACAAGAATATACATTTTGCTTACAAGAGTGGGACGCATCTTATGAATCCTATCCACAGGGTAAGGGTTATGGGTGAAACAGGGAGGTTGTGGAGGTTATGCTGAGTACGCTTGGCTCAGCACAACTTGCACTGAAAACTTCTTGTTTTTTAGTTTTTTTCTAAACTCTTGTTGAGCATTACTATAGTTTAAGTAGTTAAAATATGCTTTACTAACAGAGGGAAAAAAAAAAATCCTATCAGCAACTTTTTCTGACTTTCTGAGCAGTTTTGAGTGAAGGTGCTATTTCCTGTGAGGGTGTTGGTTTTTCTGCAAGGCCATGGAGTATGTGGTCTAGGCCTTGTTTGTAAATTACAGCATATAAAATAATTTCTTTCAGATTACTGTATGTTTCTGTGGAGAATAGCATTGAAACTGGTAGCAAAAGTCCTGTAGTCACTTCTTCTTTTCTGTAACTTTTAAATGGGATTTAATGCTTTGTATGAAATACCTACGTAGGTAGGATATAAATAGTAGCGTGGGTAAGATGTGTTCCATAGCTGAAAGGGTATTAAAATCATTGCTTAAAAGTAAGATATTTGTGTGTCATTGGTATGTTTTGTAGTCTTAAAGTGAGTGTGATGCCATGTAAATACACTTTTTTTTTTTTAAGTGGGTGGCATAACGGGTATTGAAATAACCACAGGTGTCCTTAAATCACAATTTAATTCAAAGGGTCTTTGCTTAAATTTTTTGTCAAATTATGCAGGATTGAAGAGGCTTGCACACTCTTAAGCAGAGTAATGCCTAAGCTCTGTAAGATAATCATATTAGTAGTCCTCAGAGGACAAAATCTTCTTGCTATCACAAATTATTGAAGGATTTCTGTAAGTGGTATGGCACTATGTTTGGATTGATCAGTTGGTCAGTTCCCCTTAAAAGCCTTAGGACACCTATTCCCACTATTTCGTCTGTATCCTTAAGAGTCAGTTGAGTTTGTGGCTTTCTGAAATTGTCCTCTGTAGGATTATTTAAGCAGCAGGGGCAGCTCAGGGGAAGTAGCAGTCAGGACCACTACTTTCTGTGATAGCTGGTTGTTAAATAAACTTAACTTGCAGAGGTAAACTTCATCTTCATGTTCCATGATAGGAGATACAAGAGAGTCTGCTTTAAAATGTTTTTTTTTTAACTCCCAAGTTTGGTATTTCACCGATTCCCCCAATAAAGTAAGAAGCTTTGATGGAAGGGATTGTTGTTCAACAGAAAGGAGAAAATGGTGTAACTGTGATTTTTTTTTTATTTTTTATTTTTTATTTTTCTTTATAGCTTTGAAACAATCCTGTGTATGATCCAGGAATCTTAATTTTCTTAATTTACACTTATTTTCTAATACTTTATTTTAAATATTTTAAAGAAAGATTAAATGTTTCTGTTGTGGTTTTTTTGTTTTTATTTTTTAATTCCGATACCTGCTTATAGTTCATCTGTAGGAAAAAAATAACAAAAGCAAACCAACACCCTATCCCTCCCAAACAAACAAACCCCACCCCCCCACC
>VZRU01004108.1:262684-365810 GCA_013398155.1 Pedionomus torquatus | reverse complement strand
CCCCCCAAAAAAAAAAAAACCCAAAACAACAAAAACCCAAATCAAGACAACCCGTCTTTGAATTACAGCACTGGAGGGTTTAACTAAGTGCAAGTACAGCTTGAACAAGTGTGTGTTGCTTCTTGCAACTGAAGAAGTAACATTACACTCATTGGTGAGACAGGGAGAGCTAAGTTGGGGAGGAGATCTAGGGTAAAGACGCCCAGGGCTTTGCACATACTCTTGTGCAGAATTCATGTTATCTGAGTAAGTTGCTTAAGCCAGTGATGTCCCTGAAAAGAAGTACTTATGTGCCTTGTGTCTAACAGGTGTTCCTATTTGAGTATATCAAGATAAAACACTCATTTTGATAGAGAAGGGGGTTAAGGTTGTCTAATGCTTGTTTAGCATTTCAGTAAGATAACATTCCATGTATGTAAAGTGATCCATAAGGATCTTCAGCCTGTTCACTTACTTGATGTAGCTTAAAACATTGACTAAAACACTGAACTGGCTGAGCATAGTTTATCTGTAATACATAATTTTAAGACAATGTAAGTTCTCATGATAGTGTTTTAAGTATGTACTTTAATGTACTTTGGATATATTTTTCTTATTTTTTAGGCATGCTGCTTTTGGGTTGTTTGATGATTGCATGTTTTTCATAAGCAAGATTTTTAACTTTCCCATTTACCAAAGAAGTTGGACTTCAGTCTTCCATGTGTAGTAATCACATAGTTGAAGTATGAGTGGAAGTAATAAGCAAGGAGTTTTAAACCATTTTTTGAATGGATTACATGGTACTACCCCATCTTAATTTAAAATTAATGAGCTATTACAGTGGCCCCAACAGTAACACATTATTTCAAATAAACTATTGCTTTCCACTCATAAGCTATCTTCTTTGCTCATTTGCATCTGATATGATTTTGACTTTTAATTTATTTGGGTTTTTTTGGTCGTCTCATACCATCAGATGAGATATTTTAGAAAAAAACATTGCAGGAGCTTTTATGTTCTGATAAACTGCATCACTAGAGTGTACATTCAAATGATCTTAGTGGCATGTTAGTTGTGTAAGAGAAAGTCATGTTTGCCTTTAACAGCTAGCCAGTTCATGTTTTTTTACACTCTTTCTCATTTGCAAAGAACTTCTAAAAATTAGTTTTGTACTTACTTTGCTATTTTGAAACATAGAGGTCCTGAAAAGGACTTGAGCTTTTTTCCAATTGCCTTTTCTCTTAAAATTTTAAAATACAGNGTGTTTATTATGTGTAATGTTGTTTTTCAAAACTGTGTGTCAGTTATCAGTAGCGATAGTGCAGGAATATTTAACTCTGGAAAGTGATTTTTGTGTTGTTATTCAAATTAAGGAGAACTTAAAGGAGGTAGGGACAGGAGAAAACTGATGTTTTTTATTTTTTCTTTCTTCTGTGACTTAGCTTCTGTTGGTTCTTGCATTGTTTTCCCTTAACTAGGTTGTCTCATATTATGGCTTCTTGGGATTTCAGTCTCAAGTGTAAACAAGAAGGAATAAATTGTGTCCCCTGCAGGATAAAAGAAAACATCTAATTCCAATTCTTCATGCCTCTCTTACATCTTAAAGAAGCAAAATAGGGCACAAGCCCAATTTTTTTTTGCTTTTCAGGTCTCCTTTAAGAGCAGAGACAACCATGATCCAGCAGTTTTGGAGGTAGAGGCAAGTAAATGTTTTACTTCTTGTAAACATTCAGTAAGTTTTTGCAAATCACCTACGATTTGAGGAGACTCCGGTTGAAAAAGAATCTCAAACCCCTGTTCCCTAAATGGTGAATTTACTTTGTATGCTTGATGTGAGAAAAACCACAGTTAAGCTTTTATTGCTTGTTGTTGGGCTTCACATCAGTTACACGCTGTTGCCATACCTAATTGGAATAAAATAGACAAGTTTAATATTAATAAGGTTTTTGTGGTAATAGTTCTTGAAGTTTTTTCTTTTGAACCTATCTTCAAAATGTAAATTATGTTGATTGTTTCATCATAGTGATTTTCTTTTTAAAAGAAAAAAAAAAAGTAGCTATTATTTGCTACCTCCAACTGCTGGTGTTCAAATCAGCTCTTTGGCATTCTCACTAAGGGCAGTTCAACAACTTTTTTTTTGTATTGGGTCTAAACCTTTAATTATTTCTATGCTGCGAACATTTCTGAGAGTTCATAATGAGTTTCTCCTGAAGGTATCACTTGTGTTCTCAGATTAGTATTTTGTCTCTTTTCTGAAGGCTGTATTGGAGGTGCAGGAAGGAACTGTCAATCTGTATTTCTGAAGTTTTAAAAATTACCAGCCTGTGAGTGCTGCTACTCATTAGGAAATTTGACTCTTCCAGGTATCTTGGGCAGCAGTTCCAGTGCTGCTCTTTAGACAATTTAAGTCACCACTTGCTGCTCAGCTACCACTTGCACAGCCATGGCTAGGTACACTTTCTCCCTTCCTTGTCACAGTCACCGGTGATCTAAATGGCTGTGATGACCTGCTTCAGTGCTTAAGCCAGGTGGAAACTAAAGCTGGAAACATCCTGTTGCTTTTGAGAACCATTAACTGGATCACAAATGCTTTATCATGTTAAGGTGGGACTGGCAGCAACAATTGAGACTGGCTTAAACTGTTGTGAGGCTACAGGTTTTAGGCAAAGTGCGGTAATCGTTCTGGAATTAGCTGAACTGGGTGACCGTGTCGTCTTGCCATGCTGTGGAGATAATTCTTTTTACATCTTCAGATGATAAATGCAGGTTCCCCGTGTTTCTTAGGCACAAAATACGGAGTGTGCAGGCTTGAAGTAGATGTTCTCTCTAACATTAATGAACTGTGCTTAATTTTCTTACTTAAGGATGCAGACATTTTAAACGAATGGAACGGAATTTTTTGACTGTGATTGATTTATTAGAGTGCTAACTGAAAACTAGGAACAGTACACTTGGCTTTTAATTCTTTGAAATACCAGAGCTGTTTTATTGAGAAGGACTGAATTCTTAGGGGTTTTTGGTGTCCTTTTCCCATTTTAAAGTAATGAGGTTCATTTGAGATACATCTGGATGAATTCTTAAGTTGTAATACTGTGCCAAGATTAAAATGTAATAGCAAATACTGCAATGGTAACATGGAGAATATTAATAACAAGTAGTGTGCTTTCACTCTTCATTCTTACCAGACTTCTTTAAATGCTTTGTAAGGAATGTTCTTCAAACCCGTTCTGTTAGGAAATTACTTTTTGAGGTTTTTTTTTGGCCTTCCTTTTCTTTACCGTCAATGAAAAGAGACAATTTGCACTGCTTCATAATAATGTAGGAATATACGTATTTGAGACAGTTTTGTTCAACTTTTATTTAGGGAGGTGAGGGGAAGTGTGCCATTCCATGTAAGAGGATTACGATGGGGACAGGAAAGAAGCTAGGTTTTGGTGAACAGTGACAGAGCTGTGACAGTAGTGCTGTGGGATAAAAACTTTTGCTGGTTTATAAGATGTACTCACCCAAATCAGTATCTGCGCCAGTTTGAGAAGGGGCACTGTTGAAAAAGCAGAACTTGCAATTTTGCATAGTGAAACAAATCTTAATTTTTCATGTTGCGGTGACTTCCAGTGGAGCTGTGATAATTTGGTTAATTGTAGATTTCATTCAATTTGTACCCTCAGTTTTACTCAAAATCTTACAAATTAAAATGTCATCAGATTCACTGTTTGAGGTGATGAGATTTTTTTTTAAATATGAATGGTTTTGTGCATTTTACCAAAGTTTGTGGGATTCAAAAAGCTGATGTGAAATTGGATGTCTTTTTGGAAGAAAGATGTTGTCTCCTAATCAGCAGTTGTAAAACTACTTAATTGACTAGCATCTTCAAAGAAGCATACCGAGACATTCTCTCCTAAGACTGGTACACATGTATGCAGCGTTAAGTACTGTGATATTTGGCTTTGAATTAAAATTATTAATAACTTTCTTTTTTTTCTTTTTTTTTTTTTTTTTGTGTTATCTGTTGTATAATCAGCAAGAGGTTTTTTACATTTTATTTTCAAGTTTATCAAGCAGTCAGAAATATTTTTTCATAATTACTCCTTTAAAGAAATGTTATTTCAATAATTTCACTTAAAGTGACTTTTTCCTATTAAATGTTCTCATAAGGTTTTTATTTTAAATATGTTGCATACATGCAGCATAAAAAACTGATGGTAGTGTATAGTATTTTAAATGAACTGAAAAATTCATAGTTTTCAGCTCATTAAGTTTAGAAAGTTAATAAAGAATTCCAAACTCCAACCTTAAGGACAGATTCAGTCAAGGAATAGAGAGTTCTCTATGAAAGCCACCAGAGAGTACTGATGGGTTGCAATGTTCTAATTGCTGTGAATCATGAAAGTAATACTGCTAAAGGGAACTAACCACTGGATTACTGATGTTTGGGGTTTTTTTAATCACGGGATTGATGTCACCTTAGAGGTAAGAGGGGCAGAGGCTGATCCTGAAGTTCCATCAACTCTGTACTGTAGGAAAGATTTCCCTAATATATTATCATTGATATTTTTAGGAGCCATTTAATATTGTCAAGCTGATACTCAGTGATACATTCTTTAGCTGGCATGATGTTTTAATCTAGCCCTGAGAACACATGCCACATGCTGGATACCCTTCATTCTGCAGTCATAGTCAATAGAGTTGTTGCATGAAATTGCAAAAAAAATAAAAATGGAGATAAAATATAAGGCTAGACTGTTATTATTAAATAACAGTTAGAAGGGACCTTAAAGGTCATTGAGTTTCAGCCCCCCTACTAAGGGTAGGAGCACCTCCCACTAGACCAGGTTGCTCAAAGCCTCATCCTGCCTGGCCTTGAACACTTGCAGGTATGGGACATCCACAGCTTCTGGGCAACCTCTTCGAGTGCCTCACCACCCTCACAAGTAAAGAATTTCTTTCTAGTATCTAATCTAAATCTCCGCTCTTCCAATTTAAAAGCATTACCCTTCATCCTATCACTACAATCCTTGACAAAGAGAGACCCTCTCCATCTCTTCTGTAGGTCCCCTTCAGGTATTGGAAATAAAATACATTTAAATGTAGGAGTAAATAAAATACATTTAAATAAATTAAATTTTAAAATGCATTTAAAAAAAAAAAAAAAGGAAGGGAAAACCAAACCAAAAAAAGGCCCTCAGCAAACCTATATGAATGGAGACTCAGCCTTCATAAAAGCATTGCAATTAACTGGTGAGCTTTCTAGCTATGGAGCAAATCAGTTAGTATAAGGATTAGAGTGACCCTGAAATTTACTTGTTCAGTTGTTTCCAACTGTTGAACCTCTTACCCTGTCTGGACAGCACAGTATATTTAGTGACATGCTGAGAACTTAAGCCACTTGTAACTTAATGTCTGTTTAACAACAATATTCTGTGGAAAATGAGTTTGTTACATTAGTCAATGCATTTGGCTGATTGTCTTCCCCAAATAACCCACAGACTATAGAGTGGGCCACTATCTAGAGCAGAGCAAGCGACTATCTAGTGGGATGAGAACTATGAGCAATCATCTGCCTAACAGTACTAGCTCACTAAGATAAAGCCCTTCTGTAATAGAGTTTCATGAAGCCTGCTGACTGCAGAATTAACTTGGAGCATCATTTCTGGTCTCATTCCACTCTAATCCAAAATGCAAGGCTTCCTTTTAATGCTTCTGTAAATCTGAAAACTCCAAAACCTAGAACGATGGGAGAAATCACTGTGTGAAGGAATGGGTGAATGACTGAATGACATATTAATTATATAATTTGTTAGTGGAAAGCACTGCTAAGCCATTACAAAAGCTTTTTTTTTTTTTAAAGAAAAAAAAGGCAAAAAGCCTTATGTAATAGGGAAGTATTAGTGCTGCTGTATGATGAAGAGGGAAACGGGGCCACTGCAATCTAGCTGGTTTTCTGTGAAATTACACATTTTTAAGAGTGTTGAGATTACAAATTCAAATTAAAAGGTGCTAGAAGAAAGGTTGCTAATTACAACCTTTTTTGTATAAATGAACTTTCCTTGGAGTTAATCACTGTGCTGTGACTGAATATGTTGTGTGTTTTGTTTTCTTTTCTTTACCACGCTTAAATAAATGGGCCAGACTATGTTCGTTTCTCCGGTAAGCAGCTGAGATATAATATCTGAAATGGAAAATGTTGATTACTTTGAATACCTAACTTGAGGACAGTGGAAGCTGAGTTTTCAGAATTCTTAACGTTTAAATAGCAATTTGTGTATCATAGTAAAATTACATTTGACTTAAATGGCACTGCTAAGTGCCCAGTGTGCCTGTAGGGTGGCAAGTTGGGCGATCAGAGCGTGGGGGCCCCCCAGTCTCATCCCCTCTGAGTGGTTGAGAGTGATGGGGCTGGTTGTGCAGCCTGCTGAAGGTGCGACTGACAGCTGGCAGCTTTCCACAAAGGGATATGCCTGTGCCCTCCTTTGTGCTCAGTCTGCTACTTGTGGGATGTGTCACCCAGCCAGTTCAGCTTGCTAAACAGGCAAAACCTAATCTGACAGCAGTGGTTTGCTGCTGTCTTAAACTGGCTCTAGAAGGGCCCAGTGAGAGCTGTTGCTGGTGCAAAGAGGGAAGGAAGAAGGAATGCAGCCACTTGTTTTGGTGGGAGTGAGCATTTGCCACCAGTTCAGCTCTGTTCAGAACTGAAGTCTGCAGGAGAAGTGATTCTTTACAAGAAAACTCCAAATAGTTCTGACTTGTGATTTGGAACAGTTTCTTTCTCTGAGGTGACTCTTAAGATCAGTATTCTAATTATAAGCACAGACATTGTGTCTAAAGCTGACAATGTTCGTTTAAGCAACCACTTACGAAAAAGTTCACTTTATGTTTAGTGCTGTGGTTTTTTTATTGGCATGAGAGGTGATTTGGGATAGCGTTTAACTGCCTGGGCGCTTGAGTCTTCTTGCTGTCCCTGCAGTCCTACAGGAAGCAGGACTGATTCAGGCACCTTCATTATGCATCTTTGAGGAAATCTTCAAGGCAGATTCATCCCAAGGATTGAAATAAAAAAGGGAAAATAAGGAAAATAGTAGGTATAGTCATATCAATGCTGGTACCCTGCTTTTCATTAAGGTTAGGACTCCACAAAGCTTATGCATGAGATCTGTTGGAACATTGATTATTCCTCCCACCTCTGTTTTTTGCAGTTTGACTGTGCATGGTCTTGTCAAAACTCAATTATCGCTAACTTACACGTTTATCCAGAACAGAAGGAGCCATTCACGAGCAATGTATTTTCATACAGGCTTTGAGTTAAAGCTCTGGTATTGCAACCATGTCAGCCTGGACTTGGCAGCAAAAACAGCTTTGTGTTTCTGTGCATGGCCTCTTTCCTGCATTTTGCTGTGTTCTTGTAGCCCAACAGTAAAGTACTATTGGCAAAGTGTCACTATTTTAAGTATTAAAGTTACTCACCTTCCTCTACCCTTTCGTCTCCACAACCTGTCTCTGAAACAATTTTTTTAAAAAAGAGGTGATGAATGTTTCTTTTCTCTCTTTTAATTTTTTTAAACATCACTGAACCAAAAACATTTTATGTGTGTCTCAGGAAGTTACTTGAAGCTTAAGTGATACCTAGGTATGGTTGGTTTGAGTCTTCAGTCTTTTATTTTTATTGCTTTGATAAATAGTAAAAACCTAAAGATCACAGTGTCCTAAAATAAAGCTAACTGTATTACTATAAAAATATTTTTTACAAGTAATTGATTTTAAAGAAACAACAGTAACTTCATATTCTCAAACAATAGCCATTCTCCTTTTTTGTGCCTATGAAAAGAACTATGAACCTGTTCTTTTTCACTTTAGTAGGTTGAGGGGTGGAGGGAGGAGGGAAGAGTAAGGAGGGGAGTAAGGAAGAGTTTTCCTTTTTATTTTCGTAAATTTAGCTGGCAGTTCTGTACAGACTTGTAGACCTGTATCTGAAACTCATTTGTTACATTGCAGGTTAAGAGGGTGGTACTTCTCAATTTTCTTGGCACACTGAGGATATGTTAACATGTTCAGTCTGAGTTTCTGTTTAAAATGTTCTATAGTGACATGTTTGTGTACTTTTGTGCAAAGGTCTGGAGCAAGTGAATTTTTACTTTTCTTCCTAAGTGTTAAGCAGTTTCTGAAAAGATGTTAAGGAGGTGAGTAATCACGCAGTATTGTAAATGTTAACAGCATGAGAAAATGGGGAGGAGTAGTTCTGTCGTTTTTTAAAAGCTTACAATTATTTTGTAACTTAAAAAAGCGATGGGTTGGCATAGCTATATTGTCATTTTACGAAGTTGTCTTTCCAATATGTTTCCTTAAGATCTTCACCAGGATTTATGCAGAGAAATCTCTGTCTTTTATTTTTTGTGTATCTATGTTATGTATGTGCCTCATCCTTAAAAAAAAACCTAAAAGCAAAATGGCTGTGTTTTCAAGCGGAGGCTGAGTCACTGGACTCTGGAAGTGACAGGCAAATTGAGATTAGGAAAGCAAAAGTGTGGATATGTCGGCATTAAAATGCAGGGTGTGAGCAGCTCTATTTATTCTCGTAGCTCCAAAAACTCACTCAGCTATTACGTTTTTTTTCTCATTTTTTCTTTCTCCTTTTCTTTAATAGTGCTGTAAAATCCATCTGAAGTAAAAAAATAAAGTAAAATAAAACAACCAAACAAGAAAAAAAAAAACAACCCAAACCACGGTCATTTATTCTTAATTAAAAAAAAAAAATAAATTAACACATTATATGTGAATTAACGTAGCTTTGTCTCTTTCTCAGAATCTCAATGTAAATGAGTGAAAACTGCAGGAATTTAGCAGGAATGGCACTTGAAGAAAAGTAGTGTAGTTTTATTCTGTTATTTCTTGACCCTCCAAGTTTGTTCAACGTCACTTTTATGTGGAGCTTGTTGTAGAAGAGCGAGAGCACAGGTGTTTGAGGGTGAGCTTCACTGAGAACTGGATCAATTTAACACTGAGGTCAAATGGTAGAGGAGCCGAGTGTTTGTGCATTGACCAGATTTGCTATGCAAAGCAGCAATCAAATCTAAGCAAGGCAGAGAGGAAATAAAACATGGATTAGAGAAATAAAAGCAGTTGAAATTCAGTCAAGACAGATGCCACAATTATCTGGGGTAGTTGCAGTTGATGAAAGTTACATGATAGTACTTCAAAAGAGAAAGAAAATGTTTCAAAATGTGTAAAATTCCATAACCAGCCTAAGCTGATTATGTTCTCCATTGAATACAAAAACATCAGTTATGTTTTTTATTTTTACAAGTGCAGGTGACTAATACTGCATTGATTGCAGTGTTCAAAATTCAGTATGCTGTAAATGCTAGTCCAAGTTGCAGTCAAGAACAGTGTTTAGGGGTTGGGGTTTTAGTTTTGTTTGGGTTTTTTTTTAGCTATTAAAAAAAAATCTCTAGAGAAGTATTTGGGGCTACTAGACTGTGTAGACTAGAAGACTGAGAAAACAATGAACAGATGCGTTTATCCCTTTAATATAGTTGAGGAGTAGTAGTAGTGCTTTTCTTTTAAACAATAGAGTAAGTATTTTGAATGTGAAACCACAGCTTAGGTATTTCCCTTAAGTTCCCAAATCATTAAATTGCAGGTTCAGATGATCATTTCCATCTTTTGTGTTCATACAGATGAAAGTAAAAGTGTCATATGAATGGAAAAAGGAAAAACTAAGGGGCTCACTTTGAAGCTGGAAATAAAGGTTCTTCTCAAAGTGCTACTTATTCATTTCTCCATCGTTCACAACTGCAAAAGCCTTCCAGTCCCAAGTAAAAGGACAGGACCACACATCCTTGTGATGAGGTCCTATATCATTGGGCTAGAGATGCCTTCAGCACTTGATGCTTTTTTTTATTTTCCCCCCCTTCCTGGACAACGATATGCAATTTTGAAAGGCGAAGTGGAAGGTGCTTTGTTGTGCCTTTCTTTGGCCTGGTGCTAGGGAACTCCTTGGAATATCAGCGTGGTCATGTTGATGCATTTTTGGCTAAGGTGTACTAGGATCCTGATTGTAATTTCCTGGATCAGTGTACCAACTGCTGGACTGTTACTTTGCAACTTCTTAAGCAACTTTCTTGAAGTTGCCGTGCCTTGAGTTAGTTTTGGAAAGTACATTAGATTAGATCCTTTCAGATGTCAACACTTTCAGCTCTCCCAGTTTAAAAATTCCAGATGAAAAACAGACATTGGACTTTTAGTTTAATTAACACTATTTTGTCTCTTAGCATGTAATTTAGCTAAGTGTTAGACACTTTGGTATGTTTTTGGTTAGAATACAGAGGCATGTGTTAGCAAGGCTAGTATCTTGACTGGTCTTCTTCCTGCATAGAAATATAATGGTAAATTAAAATACGTTAGAACTAGAATACTGCTTAAGTAAAAACTGATATATATAGCATAATCTTTATGTACTTAAAAGAGCAAATTAAATAGCATTACATAGTAAAATATAACATTACTGACGTATTGATCCTACTTTAAGAAATATCTTTTTAAGTCATTGGTGGGAAATAACTAGTTGATAAAAGCTGGTTTATTGTGGATGTATTTTCTGTTTTGTTTTTAACTTCCTGTTACTAACCAGTAAAATAAAACTTAAAAGTATGTTAAAGCGGTAGACCAAGTAGTTTGATATCTGTGTATAAGAACGCGTGGTATATAGGTGCTGCTTGATACCAAGGTAGATGAAAGAATATTTATTTTTTGTTAGCTTTTCTGTATCTCAAGGCGAATAGCAGCTTTAAACTGATGATAATGCTTATAAACTTAAAGGCAGATAGGTTTATGCAGAAGTAACATTAGAGTAGTTGCTGAATTCTCATGCATTCTCTGGTGATACTGATACATACAAAATGAGTTTATTTTCATCGCGAAACAGTGAAGTATTCAGTCTTAGCAGACAGTTTTAGTAGCACTTGACAATACAGCTTGTTCCACAAACCATTGCTCTTACTTTTTGCACTGGCACAGCTTGAGACAAATGCAGAAGAATAAAATCCCATTTAAGTGTGATCCTGTTGGCTGTTTGATGGAAACTTCACCCTTCGAGATGGTGAGTTTCTGCCAGCTCCACTCTCTAGAACAGTTGGCTGTCCAGCCATAACCATGCAGAGCAGGGGAGTGGTGGGCGTGCTGGCTTTGGCGGTGGCAGAGCCTTCCTCTTTGGTCAGCAGACCCTGGCTATTGGGCCAGCCTGTTGTGTGTGAAGCCACAGCTTTGGAAAGATGCAGTGCGGTGTTTTCTGCGCATAGGAACCATTTTGACTGTAGGGCAGATTTGAAACTGGGGTGGCACTTGACTTGAAGTTTCCCAGGCACAAAGTCTGTGTTGAGACTCTGGGACAGTGAATAGAATTCTCTTCTGTGTGTTTAAACATTAAGTTGTTTTATGCCGTCTGATTTTTTTTTTTTTTTTTTCAGAATAGTTTTTAAAAAATCTTTTAGACGATGCCTTTTGACTATGTTTGACAGCTACTGGCTAGTTTAATGTGAGCTGGAGGATACCACTTCTTAATGCAGAAGTGTCTTGAAGGGGACTTTTTATACAATAATAATGGATAATTAAAGGCATACTAAATAATACTAACTAGTCTGACATTCAGAAGGTTAAGTATGTGACTGTTAATTTAATCAGTTATCTGTGGCTTCTTTAGGAGAAAACTTCGATGAGAAATTCTAGGTGTGAAGTGAGCTACAGTGTTCTCCCTGACCAGGTGCTACCCTTTCAGCATTTCTTTTGTTACGTTATGTTTTCATCAGCTTTCTGCTTGTGAACTGCTACTGTTAGAAGCTCAGTAGGAGCAAAAGTCTATGTTAATTTGCCTTGACTGTAACTGCACAATTAAGGCAGTTTATCAGCAGGGGTTAGGACAATCAGTGTGTTCAGATGCTTCATGTTATAAAATTACTTCTGTTGTTCAAACAGATACTGGTAATTAGTGCATCATTTTAAACTGGTTTTCTGCAGGGCTGGCTTGAAGTTTCATCTGATGAAAACCTATTTTTTGCTATTTACCTAAGCCCTTATTTTGTTTGCAGGCTGCATCTTATGTAAGAACTTTTATTGAAATGTTAATGTTAGGAATGTTAGGAGTATATCTTGTGAATACTGGTTTGGGCAGGGTGTGTTGCTTTTCAGGGGAGTTTTGTCTGTTCGTTTTTCACCGGTCAGTTCTGTGACTTAGATTCACTGGTAAAAACGGGTGGAGAAAACTCCGTGTTTGTATGTACAATTATTGCTACATACTGACATTTAATATCTCGTTCTTGCATAGATGAACATGTAGCTTCATGTCAGATAATAAAGATAGCTGTTGTTCTGTATCTGGCACATCCATAATTAGATTTCACTTAGTTCCATGAGACACGGTCAGCCAGTCTTTAAGTGGCAGTTATGTGTTAAAATAGGGTCCCTTATCTTCTCCCTTTCTCAATTGTAGTACTGACCTCGTGTTGGCACTCAATAGCCCCTTATGATCTTATTCAACCTGCTTGTCCAGCAGAAAAAGGGGATGTGGTTCTGCTGCATCAGCATGTTATCCTGGCTCTGAAAAGCCAGCGTGGTGCTGGGGCCAGTCCCAATGGAGGAATTAAGGACTGTCTGGTAATGGGAGTGAACCTTTCCAAGTTGTTAGACTGGTCACAAAAGCGTAGAGTATGACAACAGTATGGGATGATTGAAATGATTATTTTTTTTTCATTGGTGTTAGAGCACTCAAGACTGCGTATCAGCTAATGTAGAATTATTTGTGTATCTGAGGCTTTTAAGTAGTTAATTCCTTGCACACAATATTACAGAAATCCTCTGTCTTCCAAATGTTTGTTTTCAGTGATCTCTGTAAAGCGTTGAAAATGCCAAAACCTTTTAAATAAAATTCTGTAGTTCAGTTTAGCAGAAAGAACAGTTAACAAAAGCAAAAGCTAAGTTGAACAGCACAAGATGGACAGCTGTCATGGACAAGGAAAAGTTGGAACTAATGATGTAGAATGCTCTTTTTCCTAAATTTCTTGGATTCCTGTGGCTTGGTTTTATGAGTTCAGCTGTGTCAACAAAAGGCTGTTAAGTAAGTATAATCTGTATTGAATAGTTGAGTAACGTTTCACTAAGACTCATAATTCAGGCCTGACATAATTGCATGGTTGCAAATACATATTATCTCTTCTTTTAAAATACTTAAACTAGAGCAAGACTAGAATTTGCTTAAAATGAATTTTCTGATTTACTATTTTATAGTTAAATTTAACTTTCGTTTCAGAATTGCTTTAAATCAACATGTTAACTTCTTTAAATTCATGTAGCTTCTTTTAAACCACCCTTCCAATTATTTTTAAAACTTTGATCTATATGTGTGAATTTTTTCACTATGGAAAAGAAACATTCACCTAGAACTATTGTCAATTCTAATGTACTTGTAGCACAATTTATTAGACCACATATATTGTGGTAAATTTACTAAATAGCTGAATTTCTTCTCTTCGCATCTTATGTCTTCAGTTTGACTGTGAGAAGTGACTGTGAGTGATTATTCTGTTCCTTACATTTTAGGATAACTTTAATTAAAGTTCTTGGAATGTACTTGAATAAACCTTTGTATGGTTTAAAAGACTAAAGCTATTCTGATGCCTTTTAATTTTAGCATTCAGTTTCATTGTATGAAAACATTCTTTCCATTTACTCTGGCTGTTCTGTGGGCTTTTTTTGGTCATTCAGTAGGGAGAGTAGCTGATGGTAATAGGTTGGTGAAAACAATTTAATAGCCTATCACCTCAAGATGAGTGAGGATACAAAGGTTCTTTCTCAGTATTTACTTGAGTCAGTGGCTTTATTTCTTTAAAAGGCCCCCTCTGTTGCTGCTGAACTATGTTTTCATTTTCTTGTGGCCAACGTTACTGGAAATTGCATGAGTTAGAGTGGAAAAAGTACATAGGATGGGAATTGTGCTTTTTTTATACTACAGCCCATAGCTTTGTGGGGAAAAAAAAAGCCACGTTGAAAGCTTCCTTCCACTCATCACGTTGCATTCATTCTTTATTGTCTAACTAATACATCTCTGCCTTTATATAAACAGATACTAGGGAAGTATTTCTTTTCAGTGCTTATTTCATTTTCCTTTAAAGGTATTCTGATAGCTAGAAATGACTGGATTCTATTTCACCAGTTTTTAGTCATCAACTTATTTATAGTCAGTTGGCCATACTGTGAAGGTCCTTGAGCCTTTGTAGTCAGAAATAAAGCTTGAGACTTTTAAAAAAGTTTTTGATAGAATATTTTGTAATGACTTGCTTTCTGAAAGTATCTTTCCCTTTCATGATTTGAATCTTTTGAACCAGTTCAGTCAAGCTTGATAGGCAACGTTTTTCCTTTGGATTTAATATTTTCCAGAAATTATTTCTGAGTAGAGGAGATGCTGAACTTCATATGTCTGTTAGAGAAAAGGAATGGACTGAGTTTTTCAGTCATCTGCTTTGTGTAGCTTACAGAAGGCTAGTAAGTTGCTGTCTCTTTCTTGTTAAGTCATATTAAGAAGGAAGCTTTGGGATGGGATCTGAAGATGTAAATAGAAGTTGCTTCAATGAACTGGGGTGCATGAGATACAAGACCAAAAGTTGGAATTACTGTGGTAGGGTGAGGTGTATGGAAAATGGCCGATGAAAATCAGCAGGGAGGTAGACGTCAATGAAAATATACAGATGCAATATATTGTCTGCTTTTTTGGCTCCCTCCTAAATCCCTTTCCAAGAAAACAAAAAACTAATTAGGAAGAGAAACCCGCAAAACTCCTTCTGTAACTATGTTGCTTTTTCTTTTATTTTTGTCCAGCTAAATTTCAAGTTGTAGGAAAATTATTTTTTAAACTACCTGATTCATTGACCATAATACCAAGATAAATATTGAGGAGTTTCTTCAAGTCCATTATTGTGTATGGGTACCCTGAGGATAATAAGCGTATACTCACAGGCAGCAGAGTAAAAGCAAAATCTGTTTACAGAATTAGGCTACATTTAAGGATACTGAAATTTCTGCCAAACAAGGACCACAGTGAAATTTCATCTGCCAGTTATGTTGCTCTTGATGTTCTTTAATTTAGCAGACAAGGTAGTTTGGTTGTAATGAAGCTTTTCTAATATTGTTGTTCCCCAAGGTTGTGGCATAAATCATTTTACTCCATAGTTTCCTCAGTCTTCACTGCCTCCATTTTTCCTGTATAATTCTTCAATAAACATTCTCTGGGATGCAGGAAAACTTCATTCTATAAATTATTTCTTGTGTATGTAATATAATTTTGAATCTGTGCAATTTAATTTCTTTTTACCAAGTCTTTTATTCAAGTTTTCTGGTTTTCTTGGTGCTGTTTCTTTCTTCTATGCACATACACTTTCTGCTGTAGTAATAAAAGATTCTTGCCCAAAATAACAGAAATTGCCATGGGAGCCTCGCTGCTTTTTCTATAGGTAGATCTGAAAGCCAGGCTGAATTGCTCAACAGTTGGTACTGAAGTACAAGCGGGCACACAGAAGTAAAATTGTGTTTAAACTTAAAGATTGGTGGGGTGTTGTTTTTGGGGTTTTTTTGTTTGTTTTTTCTTTGTGTGTTTTTTTTTTTGTTTGTTTGTTTTTTTTTTGTTTGTTGTTCTTTTGTTTTGTTTTGTTTTTTTTAAATTGTGACTGAACACTGATTGAAGGCAGAACAGGCTGCCTGGAGATGTGATGGAGTCTTCATCCTTGGAGACACTTGAAAGCTGGCACTGAGCAACATGCTCAAGTTGACCCTGCCTGAGCAGGGTGTTTGGACTTGATGAAGTCCAGGGTTGTTTCCCACCTCAGCTATTCTCTGTTTTGGTGAAGTAGTCTCACTTGTTTTAGCTGCAGTTCACTTTCTGTGAAGTTATGCAGCAGGGCAAATTGTAGTAATTCTCTCCTGCCCATCTTTTCACTATTTTCTCCCCAAACAATTTCAAAAGAAAACTCTAACTGGCCCTTGAAGTGTTGAACCATATTTCATGAGTCTTAAGAAAGAAACCTTCCCACTTGAATTTCAGATATATTGAATTTACCCATTCAGCATTTTCTATAGTAAAACAGGATTGGGAAAAGATATTTTCAAGACTTGTTGCACATGGGACTAGTTTAATTCCTGTAAAGATTTTACCTGGGGGAAAATACATTTTTCCAAACCATCCTTTCAAAATTTAAAAGGAGAATGAGGCAGCATAAAAGATTGCAGTTCTTTGCTGCAAGAGGTTGCAGGTTATCTCTCCTCCCCTGTTGTATATTCTGCATCTGGCTTTCTGTGTGAATGAACGGTATAGTGTAGATCAGAATTTCCCCCATCTGGTAAAGCCTGCAAAATAAATAATTGAACATACTTATTGGTATAACATTCAATTAGCATTTTCAATAAAGCAAAGACATTTCTTGGAAAACTTAAACCACTAAGAAAGCAAACTCATAGGGCAGAATGGGATGAATGTTCAGGTAGAGCAGAAGGTATTGGAGGCCCATTCCAAACTCTCTTCTTGTTTGTTTTTTGGTTTGGGTTCATTTTTTTTTACAAATTGTTTTTTTTATAACATATTATGTGTGGACTTTTAGTCTTTTTAACTTTTCTTTTTTTCTTACCCTTTGGCTTAAGAAATAGTACTCTCCACAGCAGGACTTTGATTGGTGTACTTCATAACTGTAGAAGAGCCACGTATAGAACTAGTCATGTATTAGTTCAGTTATCTTATTGGTGTTTCTATGATTATTAGTGTTGTGAGGTCTGGCCTTAGTACTATGTGTGATTATTGACCTTACAAACAGCATTTCCCACCTAAAAGTAGATTGATTAGACAGTGTGAAACAGTATCACACATTTATTGTCCTAGGCGCAGCTTTAAATAAAGTTATAAATCCAGCATACATCCACTATAACAATGTGCATTTTATTTTTTGCTGCTGACAAGTGAAATCAGCATAGCACAGTAAGGGCCCTCTATGTTTGCCCATACTATGTATAATAAGCACACCATTTAGACATTTCTTCTCATTTAGGAGCAGAACTTGACTGGTTTTAAGAACCTGCTCTTTTCTTCTTCTCTCATACCTGTAGCATAGCTTGTCACCGTCTTAAAAAAAGCTCACAACTCACTCCTGCTTTAGATTTAAAAAAAAAAAGGAATTGTTTAAATAGTAATAGTGGAGATTCGATCATGATGAAGTGAAATAAGCTGCAAATACCTTGTGGTAGATAGTTCTTTCAAAGATTAAATTACAGCAGAGAACATGTTATAACTCAGCTGCGCTTTGTGTCAGGTTCTGTTTATAAATGAGGGTTACTTTTTTCTTTCTTTTCTCTAGTTTTTGAAAGTCAGGGAGATATTTTCACAGCCACTATTGTTTACAGACCTGGTGAAGATAACATTTAAAAAAAAAAACTAGCTGATAGTATTCAGTAGTGTGTATGTGCATGTTACATGAAGAATAGTATGTATGAAGAAGAAATCTTTTTCGAAGTATTGATTATTTTACATAAATTTTACATACATCTCTCATGATTTTATTTTTTTATCCTTGTCTATTCCATGAAACATTTCAGACTTAAAGCAGCTGAATTAAAGATACAACATTGTAAGGAACATTGCTCCCTCAGGTATATATGAATATAAAGTACTGCAAGCATTTGTTGGTATTAAATCTTTGAACATTTCCTCTGCATGTCTGATTTGCTGGAAGAATTTTTATGGAATTTGGGGGAAAATAATAACATTTGCAATTAACTTTACTTGCCTTATTACTTTTTTTAAATGGGAATTGTGGTTAAGCCAGAAATGTCTGTCTTGATGCCCAAGATTTTAAATAAGTGGGTTTTGTTTATGTGGGCCTTTATTTAAATTCAAAAGTTATAATGAACTTTTCTTATTTACCATTTTTTTTATCCCCCTCTCCCATTTTTTTTTTTAACCTTGTATTACTTTTTAAATCTTGTCAAATTGAAATTATGTTTTGGGAAAGTTTGTTTATTCACTTTTTAAAAATGGAGTTGGAAAGTTTCTTCTGCGTTGTGTTCGTGATCTTATTTTTTTAAAGTCTAGATACTTGAATGTGTTACTTAAATTGATGGATATCTGTTTCAAAATGTTTACACTAAAAAAAAATGTTTTGTTTAGCGTGTCCTACCTTTCTGAAAACATTACAAAGATTTCTCTTTGGGATTATTAATGCCATTGTTGTAACAGAGTACCTGTGTAAAGGTGATTGTCTTGTTACATCTCTTCAGTATTAAAGCCCTGTCATGTCCTCCCCTCTGCCCTTATTCCAGTACATGTAGCTCTGCTTTTAACATTGCAACTTCTACTCCTTTTGTAATGTTTGATTCTTGAATCTTTGCTTTATGAGTATTTAAAAGGAATTTTTAAAACCGAAGAATTGCTCTCTTGTCCTTTGGAGTGATTCAGATGGAGTTTCTATGCATGGTGGGTTTTCATTTTTCCTGATAAAACTAAATTTTTTAACCACCCATACCTTTTATCTGTTTAACTCTTGAAATGCTCCAAAGTATGTTGAGTGCAGTTCTGTTTGTAGTACCTCTTGTTCCTTTGTTCAGTTGGGAAGGATACTCAAAGAAATCAAATTTGTTTTGAAGTCTTCAAAAAAAGAAAGTATGAGGTTCCAAAACCCAAGTAGTCTAAGTTCTTGTGAAGTAAGCACATAAAACAAAACAGTCTCCGCAATATGAAGGAGTCTTTTCCGATTTTGCTAGAAATAGTTTTTACTATTAACAGAATTGAGTTTGTCTGTTTACGTGATTGTTTCATACGGAGTGTAACAATACTTCATTGCTTCCGTGTTTTAATTTTTTTAGGAAGAACAGAACCGAGGCAAGCCCAACTGGGAACACCTGAATGAAGATTTACATGTACTTATCACTGTGGAGGATGCTCAGAACAGGGCAGAAATAAAACTGAAGAGGGCTGTTGAAGAAGTAAAAAAGTTACTGATACCTGCAGTAAGTATCTGTGTGCAAGTCTTTTTTATGTTTCACTTTGAGATGATTCTGATTCTTTAAGAAAAGAAGGTATGTTTTCTTAGATCATCATGCTAAACACCTTCCAAAAAGAACAAAACCCTTCAGGAATGCAGTATCAAAAAAACTTTGTTGTTAACATATGAAGGGAAAAAATAAGCACAATGAATCTAGGAAATGGGTTGTATTTCTCATTCCCTGATAGTAAAAACTACTTTCTGCCCAGTCAGGTGACTTAAAGCATTTTTCAGGGACAACAGTTGCTTGTGAGAGCCCTTCTCTTAGATCTGCTCTGTATTCTCACTCAGAGCAATGAGGCTTAGCCTGGCTGTACAGTGCATCCTGTGCCATTAGCTTGCATCTTGTGCTGACTTTTACCACCATTTTTGTGCCATTATTAAATGATAAAAATAAATTATATCTTTTTCAGTGGTGGGAAAATTCTCCATATTATGAGGAAAAATTGAATTTATCTTATGAAAGAAGGCAGTAGGTAATACTAAAATGACCTAGTCGTTTTGTGAGGGAGCTTGTGATGACACATGCTGTATAAGCATATTTATTTAGAACACATTTTTAAAAGATCAGAAGAGAGACTTAAATTTTGAATTAACAAAATATGGTAGAATATTAAGCAGGAGGTATGAAAAATAAAAAGTAATTTAGACCTCTTCACATTGTCAGTCTCTGAAAGCTGAAATCAACTAGAGAAAAGTAGATCTTCAGGATTTATTCATTTACTGAAGAGATCTTGAGCACATTCGGATTGAATTTGTAGCCAGGATTAGGAATGGTAATCAGAAAAAGACTCTTTGTATGTGTAAAACTTGAAATAATTACGTTTATTTTTGAATTATTGTGCAGCAAATAGTTTAAAAGGCACACAACTCAAACTTCTGTTGGTACAGAATTAATTTTGTACAATGTCTGTTGATCCTTCTGCCTCCCTCCTGCTGCTGAATAATACAACTGAGGGTCATGTTCAAGATGATCTGACAGGACACAATTCCGCGGTATGTCTGAATTAGTGATGTGAATACTCTGTGTATGTTCGTGTTACGCTTGGTTTCTGCAGATGGTGTATGGGTATGTTTTGAGCCTCCAAAAAAATGAATACATTACGAGCTTTTTGTTTTGTTAGTGTCAGCCAATTCTTTGTCTTGAAAAATATTCTGCCTTATTTAGTAACTTAATCAGTTGGGGGAGCTCTGTAATCCTGATAACAGGTTTGGTGTTTTGTTTCCTCTCTAGAAATAAAAAACAAAGGGCTAATTATCGTGCAAATATATCACCAGTTGAAAAACACGTCAGTTCAGTTACTGTATATTGTGTGTAGGCTTAAGAGATTCGGGCGGCACTTATTGCCTGCGCAAGAGTTAAAGGTCTGTTGTCTCTCATTTCTGAAAGCTATGCTTCGTTGAAACAAACATGTAGTACATATGGATGAATTAGTATATAGGTGAGTTTGTTTTTTGCACTACCTGTTGCATCTGCTCAGGTAGTATCAAATGTGGCTGTTTAATCACATTATGGTTTTGGGCAGTTTGAGAGTTGAAAAGTTCTGCTTTAGGATTAAAAGATATGAATAGAAAACTTCTATGATGCCAGCCATAAAGCCTTAAATAGTCAGGGTAAGCATGAGGGGAAAAAAAGAAATCCTAGCTAATTATAATAAGGTGAGTGAAACTGTGGATGTTGGAAGATTCCAAAGATGATAAAATCGGAGATTCCCTGTTATGCAGAATACCTGCAACTATTACTGTTTTCCAAATAAATGTCAGAAGATTAAAATTGATTTAAAAATATATATTAATGCATTTCTCTCTTTATTCAACTTGAATAAAAATTGAAATTATATAGTAGGAGGGGAAACTTTAGTTTTCGTCATATATTTGCAATGCTTTGTTTTTTTCTGAGATACATTTCAGAAAAGCGAGGTGATGTTAGACATGGGAATGAGTTACTGTTTTCTGAGAATAATCAGTTATTTTTATGCTCAGGATACTAAAAAGCCTAATTACTTTTTATATCAACAGTGCACAAGTAGGCGTATTTCTAAAATGGTTTTCCATTTGAAGGGTGAACAGAGACTATTTCAGTAGTAGCTTGTGTTTCTTCTCATCTTTCTGAATCTCAATAACTAGTGAGGGTTTTTTCCTTGTGGATGTGAATTATTAATTTCCCTTTCCACTTGCTCTTGGATTTTTACCAAGATGTTGGCATAAACCAACAGTTTATGTTGAGAAATAAGAAGGACAACTTGAGGAGGCAGATTGGCTGAAGGAGCCATTTTTCTTCTCTAAGGAGAAAGGCCAAAACTTTAAAAAAAAAACAAAACAGATAACCAAAATAAACAACAAAGAAACAAAAAACCCTGGCCAACTTGTATTTAGTTTACATTTCTTTACTATGAAACTTTTTTTAAATTTTGGCTCTACTTCAAGTTTCATAGTTCTAACTCTTTTCGTCTTCCCATAATTCAGTGAGATACTGGTCATTATACAGACCTGCAAGATCATATGGTACTGCTTCTTTCATGTTTTTCTGTGGAAAAAAAACAGGAAGAATAAAGTAGCCTGCAGGCTTTTGGAATCACATTGAGCTATACCATCCTTAAGTATCCTTCTAAAGTGAATTCTACAGGTATTGATCTCTCTTCATTGTGAGAACTTTAAGAGTTTATTTCTTGTTGGCAGAGTTCAGTAAGGATGGGTGGTTCTCTTGTAGAAGGAAAACAAAAGATGCTCTGGATTGTGCAATGCAGAACAGAAAAAAAATGCAGAGCCTGTGTAAAGGGGTGTATTTCATAACTAAGCACAGCGTACAGAATTTCAGTGTTCTTAAGCATTTGGAATTATTTTTTGAGGTCCGGGGCAGTACAGTAGGTCTGAATTCCTGTTCTAGAAATATATAAGGCTTCTACATATTCAAAGAAGTGTTGAATAAACTCTTTCTGGCTGAATGTGTTTTCTAGATACTCTTTTTGTTATGCAGATGTCCAGGTCTATTTGATCACTAATTCACCATGTTTACTGACTATCTTTATATAGGATGAGACATGTGCAACAGAATTCAAATTTCAGGCAAATACTTCTTAACCCCTGTTCCTTTGATTCTGCATTCTTCATTCTGAGGAAAAGGTCCTATATTGGGCTTCTATGTTCTAGAATTGGTGCTCTTATTATTTGTTCTGGAATTGGTGTTTTCCAAATTCTTTGTATTGTTCTTACGTAGGGCAGCTGGAGTTCTACTTTGCTGCTGCCTCCTTGTCTGATGACAACTGCAACATAGTATTAGTGATGCTCCCTGTCAAACTGTGTGTAACTTGCCACTACAATAATCAAATATCAAAACTTGTAATAGTAATTTTTCGGTAGACGATGGACATTTGGTTCTTGCCTACAATAGTGATTTTAGACTTTTCACATATATTCATATGTATTCATATTTTAAGTTTAGCTGTATGGTATGGTAAACAAAGAAATCATTGAGCTTAACTAAAATAAATACTGTAGCAATATTGATTTCATAATGTCAAAGTCCTTAGAGTAGATGAATGTCAATGGCAATTATTTTCTTTACAGTAATTCAAACACAAAACCATGATATATAGTAGGTAAGGTAATTTTCCTTAATCTGGAAGACTTAAAGTAGATAGGAATCAACAGATAACCAATTTTCTTACGGTCATTTTAATGTGTTTTCTAGCAGCTTTATGCATTGGACTACAATTACCATCCGTGTTCTGTAGTGTTCCTAAGCATTTAATCCTGTTTTGTAATTGATGTTTCAGTGTTGTAATTGAGGAATTTAAAAATGGAGGTAGGAAAGGATGCAAAATAAAGTTACTAGAACAGTTTCCACACAAGATGGTCTATAACATAAAATTCATAGGAGTCCAAATTATCAAAGCCTAATAAACCATTTAATAGAGTAAAGTGGT
Organism: Pedionomus torquatus; assembly: GCA_013398155.1. Classification (NCBI taxonomy): domain Eukaryota; kingdom Metazoa; phylum Chordata; class Aves; order Charadriiformes; family Pedionomidae; genus Pedionomus; species Pedionomus torquatus. Next base: position 342,844 of record VZRU01004108.1, on the reverse strand, counting down.
TAATTCTTGCTGTATGGAGAGCTGAATTTGGAAATTAATTTTGCCAGTTTTCAGGTGAAATAAAAAAAAAACAAACCAAAACCAAAGACCTCAAACAAACAGAAACCCCAACAACTTTGCAAAGCTACAAAACCTCAAAAAATTGACTTGAAGAGTACTGTATTGACTGATGTTACTGTCCTTTAGCCAATCATAGTTTCTGCTATGGCTGTAATCTGTCTCCAGCAAGCTGTTTGGAAGGCTGAATAAGTCTGAATTAGTGAAACTATGAAATGGAAGGAAATGAAATGAAACTATGAAGGAAGTAAAGCATACACTCTCACCTCTAAACATTTTCATAAACAACGGAGAGAAAATAGCTATGCTTAACAAATAATAGAGTAGTAGAAATCAGACTACAAACAACTGTGGAAATACCTGAAAATTGCCCAAGAGACTGAAGCAGTAGCTGAAAGTGATTGATTGAATCTTCTTGAGTTAAGGTTTTACTATTGGGTGAATTTACTTTGGCCTGAGGGGCTGGTAAGGTTAATTCCAAGGCACTACAAGAAAAGTAAAAGTAGGAGCAGCAAAGAGAATACTTAGAAGATGTGTTAACCAGGGCAGTACGATGAGAAATGTTGGCTGTTTTTAGAGGGAAATAAGAAACTTACCATACTAAGGTCTTGTATTCCGCTTTACTTATAGGGCGATTTACTTATAGTGCAAATTTACTTATAGTGCACTTACAGCTTCTCCAAATTGCAACTGAATTCTCATGGGGATCATGGAGAAAATGGGGAAAACCTGTGCTGCTGATGGCTGTCTTCAGTATCAGCTGTGACAAAGGATGGGACTGGGAAAAATATTAAGAATTATTTTTTATGTCAGAAGATTAAAACACATAACATACGCTGTTTATAAAACAGAAGATTACTATATTCAGTATAGGAGAAAACAGGAAAATTAAGAAGTAAATTAAATATAGGAAGGAAATCTGGGGAAGTAGGATTTGATTTTCACCTTGAAGGCAATATTTGCTGTCTTTTGCTCTGAAGAAAAAACTAATTGAAAAAATGAATCAAATAGCAAGCTATGCACAACAGGTGTCATGGAGCATGATACTCTTATGTTCAGTGTTTTGAAACGTAGTATGCTAACAAGAATACCAGCAGAGATTTGTGGGAAGATGTAACACAGACAGCTACAACAAATGTTTGTGACCCTATGGTTAAACAAAAATACCTGTTAAATGGGATACAGTCTCTTCTTTGGTATTTGTTGCTTTAAAATTTGAGGAGATTGTAGCAAAACACAGTACGAGCATTTAGTGCTTACAGTGAATAGTTTAGAAGTGCTAGTCCAGCTAATGTGCAAGGATTTTATTCAGAGACTTTCTTCTTGCAAATGCGTGCTGCGTGCATTATCAAAGCAGAAGCAGGAAACGACGTTCTAGTGTTTCATCTTGTTTAATGTGCTGTATACTGTGAGATTTTTTTACAAATTGGACATCCTTTATAGCAATGCCTGGTATGTAAGAACTCACTAACTGTCCTCCTGTTTACTCTGTATTATGAGATGTTATTTTGATGGTATTTCCGTTTTTAGTCACTCTTATATACAACATATTTTCTTTATATAACAGGAGAAACTATAATGAAGGGACAGTAGTATTGGCTGAAGGTTTTATTTTTCAGTTGGATAACCTAAAAGCATTTTTTTCCCAAAGACTGCCTTTAGTAAGTGTGATGATGTGGGGCTTCTTTATTAGCTAAAGTGAATTTCTAATACTCTGTAAGTGTAGTTGTAAACTTCCATTGCAGTTAAATTTCAACTTCTTAAAACAAACTGAAGGGTGGCTTTGTTTTTACCCTGAGAACTCTGTGCTGTTAATTCCATTGCAAAAACCTGATACAGTTGAAAGAATTTTAGTTTAAGAATTTTTAATTGTGCTTTAGCTTTAGTAAAGCAAAAACCGGAAGTGGGTGTTGTAGTAATGCTGTACACAATTTGTTGCCCTGTAGCTAGAACTAGCAAAAGCTTGAAATTGAAAGATACTAGAAGAGGAGAAGATTTCATTTGTTTTAACTATCTGAAAAGCCACTATAAATTCTGTGTGCAAGTTTGACTTCCCTGAATAGCTCTTTCTAACTCGTTCCTGTATAGTGTGCTGGTTTTGCATTTTCACTTTCACAGGAGAGAGTATGTGCCGCCTTGTATAGTCTCCCTGTTGAAATGCTGCTCATGCTGGGCAACCCATTGTTTGCTGCTTGTTCAATTAAAGATATGAAATGAGTAAGTGATACAGCAGCAGAAAAAGGACACTGCCATCCTTAAAAGCTGTTTAGGAAATTCTTGCATTGCATCTGTTTTGTCAGTTCAGATGCAAGTCTTTCACAGTGTATGTCATGTAAACGATCTAAAGGTAAGCTCTGTAAGTAGGGGTTAATGAAGCAGCCCAAACTTCTTGGGAGCGACCGCTAGATAATGCAGTGAACTTTCTGATGTGGAGAAGAGGTGATAGTGTATTATTTTTAGTAGCGTGAAGCAGGCTTAATGTTTCCATGACAGTATGAACCAAGGGCTGCTGCAGTCCTGCCATTCCTTCATGATTTGCTGTTCCTGCATCCTGGTCTGCATCAGAAAGTCCTGGCCTTCATCTAATGGGTAGCCAGTTCATTTGGTGGAGTGCTTAACCTTGGATTAGCTGACTTGCTATGGAGTCGGTTCTGGTTTATAAGTGACACAATGAGAATACGCAGCTAGGGAAAAATGGGATCACAGTAGACCACCCTTAAAAAAACTTATGTAGTACTGTGAGTATGTTCACCTGCAGATAATGTAAGAACAATATAATCACGAACTTACTGTAGCAGAATACGACAGTGGAAAACAAAAGAGGAAAGCCTGCTAGCAGGTAGGTTTTCCACTGTCTGATATGTCTGGTACTGGTAATTTCAGTAGCTTATTCAAAAGTTAAATAAAGAATAAGCTTTTTTTGAGCGGTCCTTAAGTAAATATTGGTATGAATTTTAACAGTCTTTATTCTGCTGAAAGTTTTTGCTGTAATGTAAGTCTGACTTGAAAAATGAGGACAAGAATCTCTTCCAGTTCACTTAGGAAGTGTTTACAGATCGTACTGGATATGTTACTGCAGTGTTAAATTTTTGAGTTCGTATTGACTATTAACAAAATTATTTCAGGCCTGTTGCAAGTATAAAGTAGCTCTCTCCATCATTGTGTAATGTGATGGGAACTCTAGACCAGTGGTTCATTACCAGCAAAGTAACGTCTGTTGATGGAAATGATCTTTTGAGACCATATTTACTACAGGATATGTGGCTGATTTGTACCTTGATTGAATTCAACCTTGTTTAAAACTGTTACATTTGTCAACTCTCTTGAAATTATCTTTATAGCATTAAGGGGAAAACTAGTATCACTCATCAGAATATCATTCATGAGAATAAGTTTGAAAGGGAATATGAAATTTCCTCTTACATGATGATTATAAATTTGTTTTCAACTTCCCATTTTCAAGAAGTTGGCAAATAATTAAAGGTTGAATACAAATTTATGATGATCTGTGCCCTCACATATTTCAGCTGATTATTTTACAAATTTGAACACGTAGTCATAATCAGATATAATTATGTAAGTACAGTTATTTTTATTAGCTTATAACTTAGGTAGCAGTTCATACTGATTCTTGTTCTCCCTAAGCTTTTGTTATACTAATTGGAGAAAGACACTCATCTAACAGTTACGTCTAAGCGCTTTAATCCAGCTGTTACTCTGCATCTTTGATGGCTTCTAGAAATCAGTTAATTGTGTTTATGTACAGTTACTGTTGAATACTCTTATCTATTTTCCCCTTTTCCTTCTTCTCCTAAGTATTTATTGGAGATGTATACCACCCTCCTCTGTATTCATGTTGCAGATGTGTAAATGGAAAAATAGTAGATGGTAATTGCTGAAACTTACAAAATAGTCTCTTCTCAAAGAGAAACAAGGAAGCTCTGTTGCCTGAAACTCAGTAGACGCATGCCCTTCCAAAGCAGGATTTATGCATTGATTAGGAACTCTAATTAGGTTCTACATGGGTTTTGTCTGTCTTCCAGAAATGCGCTTAATCTGTTTGTTTTTTGGTAGACATAAAAGTGGAATAAAAAATTACACTGACCTATTCTAGTAATTAATTTTGTGGTATCTGTAGCTTTATTCATTCTTCATCCCCTTTTTAAAAGTTTTTCCCTCTGTTCTTGGCTATTTTTCTGTTCTTCCTGTAGTCTTTTCTTTTTGTTTTCTTCCATATCTTTGTTCTTTTTCTGTTGATGGTCCTGAAGCAGAACATGGTAAGCTGGGATCTTCGTATAAAGTCTTGTTGACGTATTTCTTTCCGTATGTAAGAATTAGCTAATGAAGCTATGATTCTCCTTGCCTGTCCATTTTGATGAAGAAGACAAGAAAACTGCATCAAATTACCCATGTGTTATTTTCTTTATCCTTCATTTCCAGTTACAGTTGTTTTTTGTTGTAGTGGTTGGTTTACTTCTTCAAATTGCAACCGTATACGTGGGTGGAAAAGACACTAATAGCAGAATTGTGATTCCTGGAGAGACATAGTATAAAGAGGAGAAATTTGTTGTCCTAAATTTTTATACTAAAAATTAATCAGGCTCTATTAAGGAGACCACTTGATGTAAAAGGTGTCTGGCAGTGGTTTCCAGAGGGCTTTTGGCAGGTGCAGAGGTTTTTTTCTGAAGTTGTAGTAAAGTAATCAGTAAACATTTCCCTTTTCCAGCTCCTTAAAGCATTCTTTATTGCTACTGTTAGTTTTGAAAAGTAGATTTCTAATTATGCAAAAGCAAAACTGGTCTTGCAAACATCTGTTGGTTAGTGCTGACTGATGACTTAAAGCTATCAAGTTGCTCTACATTATGCCATTTTGACCTGAGAACATAGAAAATTCTAACTTCTGGAAAAGTGCCCAGGGTTTTTCACCTACTATTCAATGGAAAAGTTAAATGTTTCTTTTTTAAACCAGTACAGAAATGCTTGAGCTTCCAGTGGAGTACTTATAAGATTTCCCTTTCTTTCTCTTTCGTAACTTTTCGTAACTTTTTTATTGGCTAAGGATTTAATATGGGAATGTTCTGGGCCCTGTTAGCAGAAGAAACATAGGTGAGGATCATAGAAGAAATTGGGGTTGACTTTTAAATAATTAACAAATTCTGGACCAGGGCATTTGAAAATGTTTTAGATTAAATTGGAGACTGGCAAACTCTCCTGGAAAGTTAAAAACTAGATGAGATGTTACTGGAAAGTTGCATTTCTTGGAACATAGTTCTTAATGAGAAGCATTTACAACTCCATGAAGTAGTTCATTTTTGTGTGTGGTGTTGGGAATGGTACAGCTTTTTTTCCAATATCTCACTAATGTTAATAAGATTTTAAAAACTGCATTATTTTCAAACATACTAATAATAGGGATAACTTAATGTAAATAGAACTGTATTCTGTGTCTTCAGTATTACCATTATCAACTAACTTTTACTATTTCTACAACATCTATGTACATAGTAAGTTGTGTTCATCAAATTAAACTTGTGTTGGAAAATACAGTGTGTATTTAAATTCTAAAACACTTGCTAGTCTCTAGCACTATATCCAGTCCTTTGATATTGTAACCTCTTATAAATGGATTGGAAGATGTGATTTTTTTATTATTTTTTTTTTTTGACCAAACACAGCTGTAGATACTAAGAATTTCAGTTCCTTTGTTTTGATAGATACTTTCTACAATCTCCAAACCTATACATGGTAAATCCTTTTTTGTGGGACTAAAAACACTCAACTTGCCAAAACCACCATTTGGACTTGACTGTCTTAAGAGCATTTGTAGTAATTTTGATGAAAACTTATTTCAGTTGTGTAATTGCATGCACCACTATTCTATTCTCTAATCTTTAAAGTAGCTTTTGTGGGATTTCTTCACTCTATATGTCCTAGTTGGACGACAAAATCTAAACTTTAATTACCCTGGCTTTCTTGGGAATCATAGTTACTATATAATAGTACTAATGCAAGCAAATGGCAGGTATGGAAAGTTGAAATGAAACTAGAGTCAGTAGAGATGTGTCCTATGTTCGTGCTGTAGTGATGAAAGTTATGCAAGTAGGTAATTCCGGCTATTTGGTAATCCTTTTGACTGTGTTAGGCACCAATGGCCTTTTTTTCCCCCTTGTATCTGCTGGTCTGCTTTTAGTTTTTAATAAGCAGACCTATAGCTCCTAGAGTCTTTAAAAGAAGTTTCAAAGTTTTAAAATTAGAGGTTCCTTGCTAACTTCATTAGAATTTATAAAAAAAATAAGTGCAATCAACAGAGATGTATTGAATAATAAAATCTTTGTCATGTAGTGCTGGAAAGTTGTTCGAGGCCAGGCTGGATGGGGCTTTGAGCAACCTGCTATAGTGGGAGGTGTCCCTGCCCATGGCAGGGGAATTGGCACTTGATTTTTAAGGTCCCTTCCAACTCTAACCATTCTATAATTCCATGACTTGTTTTGCCTTGGAAGATAAATTGTGAAAGGCAAAGGGAGCTAAGAGGAATGTCTGAATTTCTCCCACATTTTTAACCCACTGTAGTATGTATGGTAATAATGTGCAAATCTTAATTTTACAGTTAATGGTACTTCTTTTCATTGGGAGTAGACAGACTGTTGCTGTGGTGTTGAGAAGAATACTTAGTACCTGCAAAAGCAAGCCCTGTATTTACCTTTCAGTAGTCATTCCTGAAACTGCCAGTTGATTTCCAAAGAAGGTGGGCTGTAGCAAGAGAGTCTTTTAGTGATCCTTGCAGTATGAGCTCCTGTCTTAGTAGATGGTGGAAAACTCTGCAAAAAGATGCTTTAATACTCAGCAGTGAGAAAAGCTTCAGGGAAATCTCTTACTTTTGAAGGTCAAAAAGTCAGTCAGATTCAAGATAGATACATTAAAAAATCAGGCTTTTGAAATTCCTCTGGTCATAGGAACACTTATTTTCCCCTATGTTAGCAAAGACGCTCTTTAAATAAATGTTTATTTTCTCATCTGTAAAGTGAGGTGACAGCTCCTTGCTGGTTTGTAAAATACTCTGAGGGAAAAATGTTTGGTTTTTTGGTTTTTTTTTGTGTTTTTTTTTTTAAATATATATATGAAAGGTCATTACTGGAATGCTAACTTTTGTGTAGCAGTTTGTAGTTTTGCTGGCAGTCCTGGAAACAGAAGAATGAGCAATGTTTATGTTATCCTATAACATTAGAGATTGGGAGAAACTCTGAAGAGTTCTTGGTGTTCATCCACAAATTGGTGCTAATAAGAAATAGATTCATTGATTTAAGCTTAGAATTAATTTAAAATTTTCTTGGAAATTGACTTGTTGCATAAGCCATCGTGTAAATTCTATGTAATACTGGAATATTTTTATAGAGGAACTTCAAAAATTAAATATATATGTACATATATCTCCACCTGTGTAACCTTTGTGTTTTAGGGCTTTATTAAAGCAGGTATTAAATGATATTTCTTGTCTTCCTTACTAAGTAAATGGGATGATTAGCAGTGTTGCAGAGTCGCCTAGGGGTCATGCTGAACTCTGCCTGAAAGGGGCTCTTAACAGTACCATTTGAGAAAATGTCTCTTGTTCCTGTGTAAATCATATTACAGTGCTTGGAAAACAAAGTGAAGCATCTAAGACACTTAAAGCTGATAAATAGTGCAATTTATTCTTATTATGCCATGCTTTACATTCTATATATTTAGCAGCTGTTAGAAGTAATCTGTTTGTAGCAGTCCCGACACATAAATATTACTCATAGTTAAATAATACTTTCTTTTACTACTTTATGTACCTGGGATTTTTTTTAAAGATGCTAAATGGGTCCAGTAAGTAGATCTCATTAAAATGAATAGCACTTTGTCTGAGGTATACAGGCTCTTCTAAAAGGGCAGGTTACTTTTAGGTACTTGAAAGTAAAACACAAGCTTATGTGAATATGATAGTAATGATCAATGCTTTAGGTTTAGACTTGAAATCTAGGAATTGGTATTTGCTAAAAGTCTCAAATTGATTTGGAAACTTTAGAAATCTTTGCTAAGACAGCTTCTGTGATGATTTAGTCAAGACATAATCCCCAACATATTCTAGGTGCTGGTTGTATTATTTTTTTCTGCATCAGTTTCCTTCAAGTGTCAGTCACACACACCCTTTCAGCCCAGTTTTAAGGTTCAGGGGAACCAGGGCAACTAAGATATAAGATTAAACGTCATATAATGAAAAGCACCTGTGGTTTAAGGTATAGCTTCTCTTACTGGAATCAGTGAACTCTTTCTGATGGAGGTAGCTCTAGTAGCTCATATGGAGGGAAAAAAACCCACCTTTTGCTGTTCTGATAGCAGTTTGGTTTTCCATAAGCTTTGCTTTTTACTTTAAAATATCTTTGATAGAAGTGTCTGAGTAGAATCCTGATTAATTAAAACAGTTTATTAGAGAACTGGCATAAGAGCAGTAAATAATGCTCCTTTGCAACTTCTATAAACAGCTTGTATTTCCAGGAAAGCTTACATAAAAAGTAGGAAAATGAATTTTTGTTTTTAAAGGTCTTCAGAACATCAGTCTGTTACTTACGTTTTGTTTTGCTTGTTTGTTTTTTTAAAGTAATATCTGAAAAAATCTTAATTTGTGAGACTAAGGAAGTACATTAAGAAGTTAAGAAAATTAAAGAAATTAAAGTGCATAAACATGTCTGTGTTCCTCTAAAGCATTATTATAAACATGTATTACTGATCCCACAAAGGTAAGTAATGCACTTGAAAGCATGGAAGTAATGTTTTACTGCAGATTTTTTGGGGGAGTAGAATGTTGGTTTTTTTTTTTCAAATTATCCTTTCAGTGCTCTCTATACATACCTTCTCGCTTCACCATCAGTACAAATGATGATTTGTACCAGTTCTTTTCCTAGCTTTGACCTCAGGCACATATTTACACACCTCTTTGTCAGAAGCATTTTGTGTTTCTGGTGATCAAAATTTATTTTCCTCAAAAGAACTTGAAGGTGTTGCATTTCTTGCTGAGACCAACACCTGTCCGTTATGCACAATCCACAGTTAAGAGGGACAAGCAGTGGCACCATCTAGACAGTGTGGTTGTGCTTGAAGTGTTTTTCCCTTGACTTTTTTTTTGAAAAGATAGATTGATACAGGTGACTATTCCTATGCTTACGTTGGTGTTTGTTGATCCAGAAGAATAAAAAGATCTGATCATGACTTAAGTCTCACTTTTCCTACAAGAAGTATTTGATGTTACAGAATGAGGCTGTTTCTCTTGATGTCTGAAGTGTCGCATCTTAGGTATTCTAACCAGAGCATGGCTTTCCTGTCCTTTTTGTTGCATAAGAGACGAGAGGAGTGTCTTAAAACCAGAGTATCATCCTGCTTGGAGAGTGCTCATAATCCCAAAGGATCTGATGCAAGCATAATTCCTTCTTGTCTTGGTAACTAAACATCTTCCTCAAGCTCAGTTCTTCAGTACATAAATCTATCTACACTTGCTTTTCGAAGTAGTCTCCTAGATCTATAGACTGTCCTCAGCCTTCTGGAACCTTTGCCATACGTTGTGTTCTGCTGCCTCATCTCAAATACATTGCTTTTGGAAAACCGTAGCAACTGGTATTTCTGAATCCTTGCTGAGTTCTGAAGCCTTGTCCAAAAGATTTTATGGAAAAAGAATTAATGAAACGATATATGAAGCAGTCTGTCAATTAGACTTTTGCAGTTAACGTCCAAACCTCATATTCTTAACTATGAGATGTACAAAGAGTAGCTTGTGTTACTTCTACATTCTATGCACACTCAACTGTTTTATGTACTGACTTGTGCAATAGACTCTTCTATGTTTTAAGGTCCCTACCTTGTCTTCCTTCTTAGGTAAACCAGATGGGTTTTCTTACTCTTGAGATACCTTTTACTCTCCCTAGTAAGAGCGACAGTTTGTTGCACCATTCTGCCACTCTAATGTAGAACAGGTAAATCTTTGTTCTCACTATGATTCCAGGACTGGTTCCTGGTTTTAAGAGTCTTTTGTTGGTTCTGACAGCATCTTCATGTCTGGGCGTGTAATGATGAATATGTCTATTATGTCTATTGAAAAGACTCGCACCTTTAGTAACCACGCTTTTTGTCTCTGAAAGTATTCTTACATGGATGTTAGCATCCATGGATCTGTTGCTTTGGGAAGGAGTTAAGAACATATTTAAAACAGTTTTGGGATCTGTATACATTTTGACTTCTTCCCAGTAGGCCAGAGACAGTGTTGGCTTGGTGCTAACTTTTGTCTGTCCATATGTCCCAAGATCCTCAGAGAAGCATTGTCTCCAAATAAAGATAAGGCATCACTTTTTTTTCCTTATTTCACTGATGAGATTGTAGAAGATGACTCTGCAAAGCATGTAGTTGATCCTGCTTTTAACATTATATTTCCACTAAATTTCAGGCTGAAATTCACAAAAATAACATCCATTTCCTACTTACTATGCAGAATCCACAGAGCAATGTTGGACTTTTCAAAGGTTATGCCACATCCTCCTCAGAGCAAATTTCATCGTTGAACATAAATGGAATCTTTTAGCAATACCAGCAGCTGCTTTGACTCTGAGACCCAGGTCTCGTGGCACCCATGTGCTTAGATAACCTCAGATGCCAAAGTTTGAGTGATTTATGAAGGAGCAGTCAGCCTTCCAAGTTTTCACATCTGTTTAAAAAACCTTAACAGTGTTTGTAAAGGGATACTAATTTCTTTCCTCTTTATACAAAGGATAATTATTGCCTCTGATAGGTGACCCTTACTCAAGATCAGATGATACAGGTCTGTAGATTGCAAAATAGGTACAGGGTGTACATCCAGATCCTGCAACTGGGGACTGTCATGTGTGTCTTTCAGCTGCTTTCGCTGGGCAATATATGCTGGCAGTAATGGAAGGTGTGGCCACAGTGGTTTCATGTCAGGAATAATTATATAGTGGAAGATCCTTCAAAATACGCAAAAGAGCAATCAGTACCAGTTGTCCTGACTATGCTTTTAATTCTCAACAGTCCTTTGGAAGCTAAAAAGAAAAGCCACTCAATGGCCACTCATACTCTTCTCCATTGCCAATTAGGTTCATGTCTGATTCATTGGGTTTTTTAATACTGAACATCTTGTTCTCAAGAATGACTTGGGCATTTAAGGTAAAGGTGGCTTTTCTTGCTGCAGCATAGAGCAGCTGATTTTTGGTTTCTGAAGTGTCATATTAGTCAGAGAATGGAGGTGACCTTTTACACAGAAAGAAAAAATGTACCTTTATTGATTTATTGTTTTGACTTTCATTCCTAAAAGAACTATGTCTTGTAAGACTTGTGAATGTTTTGCTGAATGTTCTAAAAAATAGAGATGCCTCTAAATGTATTCTAGAGTTTGTAGTTCTCGACCACATGTCTCTTTTGCATCACATAATTAATCATAGAATCATACGATGGTTAGAGTTGGAAGGGACCTTAAAGATCATCAAGTTCCAACTTCCCCCACCATAGGCAAGGACACCTCCCACTAGACCAGGTTGCTCAAAGCCCCATCCAGCCTGGCCTTGAACACTTCTGGCATGGGGCATCCACAAGTTCTCTGGGCAACCTGTACCAGGGCCTCACCACCCTCACAGGGAAGAATTTCTTCCTTATATTCAATCTAAATCTCCCATCTTCTAGTTGAAAACCATTATCCCTTGTCCTATCACTGCACTCCCTGACAAAGAGTCCCTCTCCTGCTCTCCTGTAGGCTCCCTTCAGATACTGGAAGGCTGCTATAAGGTCCCCCCAGAGCCTTCTCTTCTCCAGGTTGAATAGCCCCAGCTCTTTCAGCCTGTCCTCATAGGAGAGGTGCTCCATCCCTCTGATCATCTTTGTGGCCCTCCGCTGGACCCTTTCCAACAGTTCTATGCCCTTTCTATGCTGAGGACTCCAGGGCTAGGCACGGTGCTCCAGGTGGGGTCTCACAAGCACAGAGTAGAGGGGAGAATCACCTCCTGTGACCTGCTGGTCACACTTTTTTTGATGCAGCTCAGGATACAATAAAATAGTGTTCTTTGGAGGAGATAATTCATTAGGAACATGGGTACACTTCATCCTTATGCTGTTTAACTTCAGTTTCTGCAGGTTACATGAGTTTTCCTTTACAGGTAATTGTCTAAAGACAACTTCCTGGAGAAAGTTTCTCTATTGCATAATAGAATTTCTGAAATAGTTCATGTTAATGTCAGTAGATTCAGATTTTTGAGCAAATGCCTTTATCAAATGTTGGGTTTTCTATGATGATTCCATGGAGAACTCTTTGGAAGAGCTGATCTTCTGGTTGTAGTACTTAAATTGTGTGTGTAGGGGAGCATGTGCAGTGTTTGATGCTGCAGGCATATGAAGATATGTAACAGACTTCTAGAACACAAGCAGACGCTTAAGAAAAAATTAATATAATTTGGGCAAGAATAATGAATGTGACGGTATGGTTTTATCTCACATTAACGCATTTTGCTTTAGGTTGTTTTTAGGTATTCTGTGGTTCTAGTCCTGACTTCACTAACATGCTTGTAAACCACAGAATGAATTGCACGTCGAGGTCAAGTGGACCATATATTGGAGTACTGGAGTTACCTTTTTTTTTTCCCTGTTTCCATTGATAGAAGTTGTAGACTCTCACTAATTGGGCCAGATGGATCTGACTGCTTTCTTAGATGAGTCAGCCTATGTTTAAAAGATGTTTTTAACGCTATGGCTGTATTTCATTAGAAATGTTTCATGATAAAATTATCTTTGGGATTCTTGTTTGCCATTGCAAACAGGATTTTAGAACTAAATCTGTTCTTAAAACAAAAGTGCAGTAAGTGTAGAATATCTCAGTAATTCTTTAAATGAAATTTACTGGTAGTTTAATTTTCTCATATGTCATGAATCAAGCTAATACGGAATTAAAAATCATACTTTGAGAAAGGAAATACAAAATGTTAACTATTATGAAATCCTAGATGAAAAGGAAAAGCAGACAACATGTTTTGAAATCAAATGCATCACTTAATGTCTGTAACATTTGAAAAGTTATTATCTTTGCCTCCATTTTGTGTAATTTTCTAAGAATATGTCTTACTTTTGCACATCTAGTTCTTTACTAGTTCTGTAAGTTTTCAGCTGAAGAAAGGAGAAAAGTTGTGATGTTTGCTATAGGTGTTCTTGCCTAAAATAAGTGGTGATACAACCGAAACTAAGTAGTTCACAGAACAAATTTCATCGTTTTACTTCAGTTTCATGAATGAAATTATAGTTGTTCTTAGTCCTGTATTTTAAGTAAAAGATCCTTCTTTTTCAAGCTATGTTACTCCCTTTCTCTTTTTTCCCTTTCAAAATACTATCTTCACCAATTATCTTAACTTTTCTGCAGCAGTTTGTGTTTTTCCTACAACAGCATATTGTGTGACTATAACTCTTGACACCTCTTGTTGCCTACCTTGCTCTCATCTTGTCCAGGGCATCTGTCTGAAACAGCTTTCAGACTGATGTTCTATGTTCCTTGAAATGACTCAGAAAACATAGCCTCGTTAATTTCATCTCATCAATGAAATATTTAGTGATGCTACACTACTCTTTTCAAATAGCTTTGATCTGGTGCTTCTACATTTACTTAAGCTTTTAGGAGACATATTCCTGTTATTTGTCTTGATTGCCATACAGTCCTAGATATGCTGGGCATATTAAAAGTTATCTTTATTTTGATGAATACCTATTGAACTTACACATGTAAAGCTATGTTTAAGAAGATAGAAATATGCGATGGAAATATGAAATGTATGTTTCTTCTGTGACACCTCAGCTCATTGTTCCAAAATGGCATTGCTTTTGTTTTAAAAAAGACAATATATGCATACATGCATTCTGAGGATTTTAAATGCTAATACGGTAGTTAGAATAAGAATGTATTTTATTTCACTGCAACAACGTTTCCTGATGTGAAAATGACAAAACACTTTGAATTGTAAATGTATGTTCTTTGCTTATGGTAGTGAATAGAGGCCTCTGAGTGGAAGCTGAAAATACATTTTTTCAGCTGAAGTGTATAAGAGAAATGTAATGATAAGTATGAGAATAGCCAGCATTGTAAACAAAGCTTATCTAGAGTTTTATCTTCTAATGAAGAGAGTTGCAAGAGTCAAACTTTCAGAGCAAAATGCTGATAGCTTGCATGACAGATTGGCATGTGACCTTAGTGAGAAGCCAGTGGCGGCAATTTGAAGTTAAAATTGTACTTTAATTCTGAGCATTTAAAATATTGTTTATGTAAGCAGAGAGTTTTTAAATTATTTAAGTGAATCACCTTCTGTTTCTAGTCATAGTTACTCAGGTAAGCCTCAGATGTGGAAAACAAACTGACTGAAGGTGGTATTCAATAGCTTGTTCTTTTTCCTTACTGACTGACTTGCTTTTTAGAAATGTCAATTAATTGCTTAGCTTAATAAACATGTAAGTGAAGCAAATGGAAAAGTTGAGTGTAAATGGGGAAAAAAATGGCAAGAATACAGCATTAAAATAAATTTCTTGAACTTAGCGGATCTTTAGCATTCAGGAAAAAGGGACAAAAATCTCCAAGAGGTCACTGAACTGTGCACCAGTTTGGTTTATGAAAGGACAAACAGATAATATCCCAATAACAGGTTGTGCTGAGCATGCTAGATCATATGAAAGGCACAGCAGTATGTCTCAATATTTCTCCATAAAAGTTTTAAATAGAGTGATAGGGTGATTTATAAACATCCTTGATATCTGTGGCATCATTGTGTGGCTACTCCAAGATGATAAAGAGATGGAGCTTAAAACAAAAATTACTTTGTAGATGTGAGCGTTTTTGGATAATGTGGGAGGAGCTTTAGTATTTGTGTCTCTGAACCTTTCAGAAAAGTTTTAGCAATCTATTTATATCAATGGCGTCAATGTCTTTTTATAAAAGTGAAGTCAGTTTCATATGTGGGTTTACAAACGCATCAATAAATGGATTTCTTCTGTGGGTTATAAACAAAAGAAGTAGAATCTTTATAAACTTTCAGAAATAGTAGAATTTATCAAATCTTAGGCTTATACGGGTGAAAGAAAGTGAAGTCATTCAAGGTAGGTCAGTTACTAAATCTGAGCAAGAGGAAGGTAGGTTTGTATCGAAAGCATTCACAGCTTTTGGCAGTTACTTGGAAGGACCTATTGGAACCGGCGTTGCCAACATACAATAGCCCTAACCTTCTAGTGTATCTTGTATTCTTAGGCAAAAGGTGATTAGCTTTCCTGAAAAAGTTAACAAGTTGCTGCTTAGAGAAAACCAATTTTGAGTTTGATATTTACCTTCCTGAAAAAGATTACGAGACAATTTTGCAGCCACGCATATTTGGTTAACATCACAACTGCAGGTTTTTTTCACTGATGAAAAAACCTCCTGCAAACCAGCGACACGTGCATTCTGAAGTGCAGCTCATGGGCATTGTGTTTTGTTTTTCAAGTTAAAAGCCATAAAAAAATTAATTGCCAAAACGGTCTCTCAGTACTTAGACAAATATCTTTCCTTATGCTATCTAACTCTATCACTGGGTAGAGATAAAATATTTAGTGGAACCTGAAATGCAGGCTGATCAAAACTAATGATGATTCATTCAGTAGCTAGCTAGGATAGATTGTTGAAACAGGTTTTCAATAGATAATTCCATAACACTGAGGAGTTGTAAATTATCTATAAAGGAGTTATGGAATATTCAAAAATAAAAAATAACATACAAACCTATTTTCATGTGCTCAGACCTCTTGGTAAAGAGGTCATTGCCCCCAACAGAAAAAATATTTAATGGTCTTTAAGTTGGTACTCACTCTGATCCTAGTGATTTGCTCTCTCTTCCTAGCTTTCTTTTGGCTAACTCCTGTTTTTGGTGTCCAGGCTAAAACATTAAGGTAGGGTAGTTAGTTCTACCACATTAAGATAGGAAGATGGCAGTATATATAGAACAGCACAAATGTTATTTGAATATTTAGGTCTTATTTTTATAATCACTTGTAAAAGATGCTAATGTATCCATTTCTTCAAATGAAATGGAAGTTCCTAGTCTAGGGAGAATGTTGGTCTTGTGTAATTCATCTCGGGGAGGGTGTTCTCTTGTCCAGCTGCTGTACACATTTTTAATACCCATGCTATTCCTTTTCCCAGGTTTGTTTTGTTTTTTTGTTTTTTTTTTAAAAAAAAAAAAAAAAAAAACAACAAGAAGTTACCTACCACTTTTTCAGAGTACCAAGAAAATAAATTTTCTGTGAGGACAGTGAGATAAGCATCCTCATTTTTACTAGAAGAGAAAATTAAGCCAGTGTTTAGGCTTTTCCAATACAATAAATGTTGATGCAGAGATGGCAAATGTTTATTCTCTTCAGCATTGAGCAGCTGTTTACATTTCATTGCAAGAGGGAACAGCTGGGGCAGAAGAGCAAGGGAGCAGTCATTAGTTTCCTTCACATTTTCTTGATTAAAAATGACAGGGGGGAAAAAAGGATTGTCACAAAAAAACAACCCACGCCCTTCTCAAAATAAATGATGTTGTAAAGGGACCTGGGTGGCATTTTAAAAATTGAGATGTGCTGGTGACAGTGAGACAGTGGGCGCTTAGACATTCATTATAATGACGCCATATTCCATAGTGTGTTATTCCTTGATTTGTAGTTCACACCATTACGTGCAGTGTATAATAGCAATAAGAGAAGATGAATTAATTTCATTCGAGAGGTGAGTAAATCTCTTCAGTAGTCAAGATGCATAAGTTAGTGTTCAGTTGTCTACTTTGCTGTGATGCTCCTTGATTTTTTTCCTTCCTTAGTGTTTGTTCTCTAGAACTCTAGAAGATGCTTTGTCTTTGCAGTCATGGAGCCTCTTTTGTACAAAGCCGAAATATGAGAGTACATCCTTTCCTGTACACAAAGGTGTTGCTACTGTTCTCTGCCGTGCACAGCCATTTTAATCTGAATGGGAAATCTGTCTGGGGACCGAGTACAGTAATTAGCAGTCTCTTCAGAGTGTCAGAGCAGAATTACCATTGTAATGGTTTAGCTGGAGGATAAAGGGATTGAATTTGGGTCTGCCTTCCTGCCAAACTAAATGAGTTGCCATGGGAATTTTCAAATATAAGAGGCGTTTACTTAAAGCAATTTGGCGGGTTTGAATAAACTCATAAATTACGGGTTTTAGAGGAGAGATCCCTGCTTTCTCTGGCATAGGCTGAACAGCAAAGAAGGCTGTTAGAAAGCTGCTTACATTCTTAATGAGAATAAGTTGATCCATGCTCCCGTGCAGACTATCAGCTTATTAAGGCTAAACTGTTTCTGCTAAATACAGTACAGTAAGCACATTTTGAGAGACAGAGTTTGCAACAAATCCCTGGAGTAAGAAACAAAATCTGATTGCTCTGAACATAAATTGAATTTCCTTTGCTAGATTAGATCTATTTTCAAGTAATGCTATTAAAAATGTTTCTCAGTATTGTTTCAATAAACATTAACCTGCTATTGATTTCAACTTTCCTCTGTGCATGTAATATTTACAACACTTGTCAAATCTGCTTCTGAAAGGGGAGGAGGGTGTTGAAGGTTTCTTTCAAAAACAAATAAGGTGCTACGGCCCTTAGAACTGCTTTTTTTCGGGTCACATGTAAATGTTTTCCTAGCTCAGGCCTGCCTTCTCTCTGGAGGGAGTTAGGCTTTGACCTGCTGACTTCTTTGTCAGCACCAATGCTGTTGAAATGTGAGAAGATGGACTTGGTGCTTTCACAAATGCCTCAAGTGATGAACATCACTTATGCTTGTTTAACCTTCAGTTGTGCTCAAGAAGTCAGCTGTAGCAGTAAGGACCAGTGTTTTGCACTGCTTGTTTGGGAGCATGTATTAATGTTCTGAGAGCCACTTAGATTTGGTAACTTACAGATAGAAACAGGGAAGCTTCTGCGTGCTTGAACACTTTGATACTAAATATAAAAATATGTATTCAAGGACATGTCATACTTGGAATAGTATGCAGTATTTTTTCCTAAAATAATTTGTATTGCCTGTATAGCTTAAGGCTTAAATGTTTCCTGTTGATCCTTCGTATTACGAATCTCATATCTTTACTCATCATAACTATTAGGATATGGTGGGGAGCTAATTAGAAACTCTCATAAGTGCAGTAATTCAGACTTTTGTTTAAAGCAGTAAAAATATGCTTAGAACTCCTTGATATAATCTTACATCACTTGCAGGAATCCTGTAAATTAGCACTGGAAAACAGTGAATTTGTGCTGCTGATTCAGTAGTTGAACAGCTGCTAAGTTCTAACAAATTCCTGAACTGTTACTAATGATGCAGCTGAAACTCCATTTTGTAGCCTCAGGGTGCTGTTTCTGTGAAACTTTAGAACTATCTCCAAAGATATTAGATGAAGACAAGAGCAGCATTTACTATTACTAATAGTCAGAATTTTAGCTGTTCATTTAAAGTTACTTTGAGAAGCATTGGTCCATCGTAGAGTGTATATATATATATTTTGATTCCTCCAGAGTGTGTGTCCTTAAAATTGCCAGCAAATTGATTTTATCAGACTTAGCCCCACCCCAAACTTTCTTAGCTGAGTTAGTAAATGGGGACAACCTGAAACTGTGAATACTTCTAGACTCTGTATTACAAGAGGGATGCTAAGTGGTTAGAAAAGGCAGTAATAGAACTGTTAAGGATACTGCATTGAACTGAGTGTATCACTTAGATCTAATAGAGTATCAATAGCTCACAGCATCTTTGCAAATCATCACTATTTACAGATCACTATTTACAGAAACCAAGTGGTAAGAAAAAATGGAGTTATCAGTATTATGGTTTTCAAATTTTGTACTGTGGAATATTTTTCTACATTTCGGAGTTTTGGTTCCATAGGTTGAGGGGCTTGACTGGCACCAATCTTTGGACTAAGTCTTGTACCCTCTTCCTGCCTTCCTCTATGCTTGACTTGCACAGCTGAGGTGAAAATAAGTAATAATGGGAGCACAATAATGGCTTAAACTGTTTTTTCTGCCAGATTGGATGTTGGATAGGGTTATTTAATAATTACTAATAGCTGAATCTCAACTATATAGTGTAATCTTAGTTAGGTAATTCCTGGGAGGAAAGGGGCAGGGAGTAGAACTGTACCTAATATTTCACTTCAATTTTTTTATGAGGTGTTTTCGTGAACTGAAAATTATTAATCAGTCACACCAGAAATATCTTTCTCCAGAGTGAATAAAAACATGCAACAGACAGGTTACCTCATAACAGATGGATGGTTTATTTGAACAATATTCTGTCTTATACCTCATGAGCACTGTAGAGAGAAACCTTATGGTTTCATGATCCAAAAGTGTGACATACTAAAAAAATCTGGATAGGAGTCAATTTACAGATTATGTTATCTGAGGTAAAACTGAATTGCGTCTGCTGAGATCTGAATCTGATTCCAGCTATGGTATGTTTTCAAGAGATGGGATGAACCTGTTCAACAGAATCAAAAGTCCCCTTTCTGCTTCACTGCTGAATATAACTGCAGACTATTTATTTTGTGAATGGATATAATTAAATAACACTTGTCAGGCCTTTCCGTGAGCTAAATGGTAGAAAACTAACCCTGCCAATTTTCTGGTGATTTTTGAGAGGTACATCACCTTGCTGAATGTCTCACATGCACCAGAGCACACAGAGGCAGTGTTGGTGACATGGGCACAGAAAAGGTGAAAATACCATTATGGGGAGGAAGTGGAAAGCTGTGCCCGTATACTTGTTCCTTCTGTTTAATTTGTTGTATTTCTATGGTTCTTGGCTCCTGCTGGTCCAGGAATCCAGAGAATCAAAGAAATGTGCATTCTACTAGACCAGTAGGGGTAGCAGCTGTTTCTTCTCAAGGCACTCCCCCTTTTCTGATAAATTCTCTTGATGTATTTTTATCCATTTACCATTTAATTTTGCTTCTGCTGAGACATTGTGACATTGGCCTCTGATCTTTAGATTCCAACAGTTTGTTTCTTTCTGCAATTCATTTAATCACTAACTTACAAGCTTTTGGGAGCAGAAGCTATGTATGTGTATTGCTGGTATCTGAACTCCAAAATAGAATAGTATTTGTATACTTTATGCGAAAATTAACATTGCACACAGAGGCACGAGAAAAAAATGTATCATCTGAAATCATACAGTTCCTGGCTAAAGAAAATCAACAGTTCTCACTTAGACTAGTTCTACAGAGGAATATAACACAGAAAAATGGAGAAAATATTAATAGGCAAACTGATTTTTGTAGGGTACTTGCACTATCAAATCACACGTTATTTTCAGTTTATTTATCACAGAGCTTTGTAAGCATTGGATATACTATTTAACTGATAGTGGCCTAACATCATCTAAGATGTAAAAATTACCAGTTTAGCATGATGCTGTCTTAGGAGAGATTTAAAATTCATATTTTCTGATGTTTTTAAAACATGGAGTGCAAATACCGTAGAAGCTCAAAGGTCTCTGCAAAACATAAATGGGTATTTAGAGCAGTAAGTAAATGGTTGAGACTGTAGCCTTTGCTTCCGATGAGGGCATCTACAAATGGAGAAAGCATACTTCTCATAGTTTAAGGTAACCACTAGTGGAGAGTGATTAGTACAGGTGGTCAAGGAGGGTATAAAAGATATTCCTCCACTGAAGATCAGCATCAAGAGAAAGGAAAATCGTAAGGTACAATTATTTTAAGTAAAGAAAAACTGGCAGAAACTTAATAATACAAAAATCTATTGTAAGAGAAAGATGAATAAGAAAACTTAAATATTTTAATATGAAAACAGTTCAGTTGGTTTTCAGGTGGTGGATTCCAGTTGGAAAACAAAAGTCTGTTCTTCTAGTTTGGAAGTTAGACTGCCAGGCTTCAGAATTAGCTAATTCAGAAACTAAGACTAAAACCAATTCCACATACAGCTGAGTCAATTGACAGCTCCACACAGGAAAAGTCTCTCTCCCCGCAATCTCTCCTTCCTCATGCTGGCACACATACAAGCCTGATGAGCTCTTTCAGTTTTGTAATCTGTCAGAAAACTATGCATATTTTCAGAAATGTAAAAAATGTCTTGCCAGATTAGTAGGTTGACATGGCTCAGTCGTGGATACAGTGATGGACACAAGAACAACAGTGAGGAAAGAGTAGGATTGTGACCACCACCAGTTAAATTGGCTTAAAGTACCACAGGAGTGCCAGCTGAGAGGATTTTTGCATCTTCAAAAGTAATTTTTGACTCCTTTGATAGCAGTGTAAAACCTCAGCTTAATCGTCCAGAACTAATTTGTAGCCTGGGAAAAAAAAATCTTAAGATAGCACTTTAATTTTTTACTCTGTAGCATCAGCAGTTGTATTTTCTAGGTAAACTTGTCTGAACATGTTTCCTCTGAAACTATCCTGTGTAAATTTTCCATCTGATTGATTCCCATTCCATTCTCTGTTTTTTAAGGGATCAGCTTTATGAACTCAGTCACGTGCAGATAGACAACAGCTTATTTTTACATGTTCTGGAAACAAAATTCCATTAATTTTTCAATTCATTTGAATCACTTCAGAATTGCCCTAGCTTCTCAGGCCTTTTAGATCTTTGTTGCCCGTGTTTCAGTTGATTTATGGAAAAGGACGTCAGTTGTGTCTTCCCATTGGTGATGAGTGATTAAGCATTCTTTAGTTACTCTCAGATAGTATACAAAATTTGCATTCTTCTTTAGGTTTGCTTCTCAACTTTTCAGCCACATCTTCTAACCAAAGGCTTTAATTGTACTTTTTCTGGTTTGGGTTTTTTTTTTTTTATTTCTATGTATAATTTTTACACACATTAAAGGAGGTTTTTAGTGCAACATAATATATATAAGTATATTATCCAGAAAGTTAGAGAATATGTGAACTTAGGTATTCTTTTGAAATATTCATGAGACTCTGGAGTTCAGGAGATTAAGAGGGACTAAGGTGATTTATCCTGTTATAGAAAATGTATTTTAAGCTGCTTTTGCTTATGGGTGTGCACGTTGTCTACTGAAATGTGAAATTATAATTCTACAGTCTCTGAGAGACAGTTTAATTGTACATATTTCAAATATGTAAATGGAAAGAGTTGATTTTTTCCTAATGATTGGATTAGAACAATAAGTGTTTAGAGAACCAGAGTGTCTGCACAGTATTTAAACAGATGTATACAGAAAGATAGGGAGAAAAAATTGAGAATGAAGTCTAGAAATGGGAAAATAGGAAAGTTTTACTTGTATGAGAAGGACTCCAAGATCCCTTAGACCTGAGCTTCTGGTAGGTATCCCTGTCTGTGGCAGGGGAGTTGGAACTCGATTCCTTCCAACTCAAAGGTCCCTTCCAGCATGAACCATTCTATGATTTTGAAAACAGGTATCACTATGCAGTTGACAATATAATATGGAGTGGGAGTGATGCTCATGGCACTGTTAGTGAATGTGTAGGAAGAATGTAAGCTTCCACTTGAACAGTTTTTATTTTAAACAGGATTTATTTTATTTTTTTAATACTAAAGTTGCTTGTTCTCGCATTTGGCATTTAAGGTTCATTGTAAGGCTGGAAGGGAGAGCTTACGTACAAATATTGTAGGATTATGCGATCAAGAACTGTTTCCAGAGCATGATATGCGTTGATCCAGGGTGGCTCAGTGACTACAGTTTCTTTCAGCCACAGTTCAGGTACTCAACTGCTTAGAAAATGAAAAATGAAAGCCGTTAAGTGAAGTTCTGATGTAATATCTGATCCAGTGTCTGTAGCAAGCTGTTCAGATACAACACTATAAAATATGCAAAGATTAGCAACAAATAGAAGGACAGAATTCTTGATTATTTCTGTCCCAGTATAGCCTTTAATTTGCAGTGAAATTTGATCAAATTTATCCTCTGAGTCCAGCTAAATGCTTACTTAAGTGTAGTGCCTGTGTTTCTGCTGAGGAGGCAGATTTTTAAATTAGTGTGTAGAGCAGCAGAGAAGGATGGTGAAATTAATTATTTAAGATAGGCCAGATACATACTTCTCTTATTCTAGGACAGAAAATTAAAGACCTTAATTGTTTTATCATGTTAGGTTCATTTAATAATTATATAGAAAAATAATTTTAATTAGGTAATTCTGGTAACGTACCATTTTATGAAAGAAGAGACAAAAAAATTCTGGTTGGTAATCTCTTTGGGGGCTTTCCAATAGTTTAACCCCTTCTTTATTTTGGCGAGTCTCTTGTTACTACCTCACGATCCCACTTCCTTCTGGATAGAAGACTTCTCCATGTCTGTTATACTACAATCTCTTTTCTATATGTGAACTGTCATTACCTGTAATTGCTTGTGGTTGATACAGTTCTGTAACACAGCCTCATGCAAAAATGGTAGATTCTGTTATTTATGCAGGGCATCTGAATGGTCTTGAGCAGGGGATGTCAGAAAGTGGTTTTTATAGAAAGTGCTGTTTTGATGTACGGGGTTTTGTTGTTGTTGGGGGGTTAATTAAACAACAGTTTAAATTAATTTTAGGAAAGATCTTCAAACTGTGCTTTATATATAGATGGCTGAAATGCATATTGCTTGTGCAAATTGTTAAATAACAGAAAGGTATTTTTATTGCAATTGAGTAACCTTTTTCAGAATGTAAGCATTTTTGTCTTAAAGTGCTAGTAATACCTTCAGAACTAAATTATTGTTACTGTTAATGCCTCCAAATTTTAATATTAAGGATTTATAATCTGCCCTTAAAATATGTGGCAGAATAAAATTTCATATACAAAGTTGAATATCATAAGAAACATCTTTCACATTACTGCATTATGAAAAATGGGTAATTCTTATTTGTCAAAATCTGGATGTTAAATACTGACCTTTAAGTATGTGATAAATTCCAAAGCCAGAGGTGAATATCCTTAAATAAGAAGCTGGTATAATTTGTTTTAACACAACCAATATGTCTTACTCTGGATTCCAAGTTCCATTGTTTTTCCAGGAACTATAATGAATAATTAAAAAAGGACTTGTGCATGTTTGAATTAATCTGGTTGATTACGCTGGAGAATTATGTGACTGCAGGAAAAAAAAGTCAAATTACTATAACTTCTGCTGTTTTGGAGTAGTTACAAGAAACTGAAGTATGTTTTATGATCTTTAGTGATTTCCTAAGAATGCACTGAATTTTTGTAACTAAAGTTGCTAAGATGAAAGGAACGGATAACAAAATGAAAATCTGATGCATATATATTTATTTTTCTGTAATACTTAAAAATGTCAGAAGCCTTTTGGCTAAATATGTAAGACATTGCCTTATAGGGCTTTTAAGATTATTTTTAATGCTAAAATTATGTTATAATAAAAAAAAATAATGATGCAAACTGAAACTTTCATGCCTTCCCTTGGCTCTTACATGATAGGGCTACCTGGAGTCCAAGCCGCCTTTTTTAGCATATCATCAAATGTTTGTGTTATAGGTGATGCTCTTACCTGATGGACAACCAACAGTACCCACATATGGTTGCTCCTCTGCAGCATGTGCTCCTAATAGCAGCCTTCAGCATCAAGAATTGCTCCACTTTCATTCTTGGGGCTTTTCTTGCCTGTGAGATAGCCACAAATTACAGCTCTATTTGTGAATTGGGGAACGTGGTTCATTGATCAGGTAGGCCCAGTGGTGTGGCACCCTGGGGAAGAGGCGCTCCTCAAAGGCCCTTTGTGCCTGCCTCTGCCAGGCAGTGCCGAGTTCTCCCTCCACTCTCTGGAAAATGAGCATTGGCTGGTCTCTAAAAGCTGAAAAGAAAGCTCAATAAATAGCAAAGAAAGCTTTCTCCCTAGCAACGCACTGCCTTGAGCAGCTTGAGCCTTCAAACAGGAGGTCATATGATTGACATATTTGTCCCCTAAAGAGAGCGCACACAATTCGTTTTTTCACTTCTCTCTGTTTTTAAGCTGTGTGAAAGTGGGTTTTAGCCAGCTGTAGGAGAGCGCAGACTAGCCAGTTGGAATACTACCACCTCCTCTGTCTGGACTTCATCAATTTTCAGGGTTCAAGAAGAACAGGAGAGGTGTCTGGTGTTTATGGAAGAGTTAACTTTGATTTTTAAACAGTAATATTTATATTAGAGTACCAGGAAAATGCACATAAGACATATGTGATACTATATTTAATAGAGCTATGAGTTGTTCATATACTTGTAAGCAGTTGGAAGAAGTTGTAAGCTTTTACTACTCATTTACTTTTTAGCAGCTGTTGAGACTGAAAGTGTATACTGACTGCATAAGTCCTTTTAAACTTTCAGTGTTCGATTTCCTTAGACTAGAAATTAAAACTTTCATCAGTTGAATTTTTGGGCATCTTACATTTTAAAAAAAAATCTATATGATAGCCTTCTACGCAGATCTAAATTAAAAAGTCATTAGCTCCACCTTAGGGGCTGTGTTTGTGTAGAAAAAGACAGTATCAACAAAACTGTGCCATTGCACTTCCTGTTATCTTGAAAGTAAAACAATCTATGCAAACATTTTACAAAAGGGAGCATAGGTGAAATGCAGAAGCAATTCTTTCAATCACATTGAGCTGTCATGGTTTTCTTGAAAATGTGACTACAGCAGTGTGACAGTCTAAGAAGTAATTGGAAGACCACTGCTCCCTGAATACTAACATGTTGTAATTGGTTAAGCCTGAACATTCATGGTTTTACTCAATTGTAATACATGAATGTATTTTAATTAGTCAGTATTACCTTTTTATGATATCTCAAGCTGAAGATAAAAATGTCTTAAAAGTTACTAGTGCAGCTTGAGTTCCTGTGTGGTAGTCTGCAGCACTAAATTAAGTGTTTAATGAAACACTTAAGAGCAGGTACAGTTGAAAGATGTGTACTAATTCACAGCAACACAGTACTCCATGTCACTGGCAGTTGCTGCTTTTTTGTTGCTCTAAAGAGACAGGCTTCCTATGTTCTTTCTGGGTCACTAAATTTGGTATGAAATGTCATTTTTCTTACTTGTTTTTTTCTTTTTTCTGGGTAGCAACAAACTAAAAACATAATGGACGTGATGCCAATATGAAAACAGGGGGTCATATTTTAGTGCTATTTTAAGAATTAAAGGCTTTGTTTATGTACTAAAACATTAACATAGCTGGAAGCAGAATGAGTTGGTATTGGAGTCTCTAGAGTTTGAACAAAATCTTAGTTTTGAAACCCCTTAGTGGGGTTGCACCCTCCCTGCCCCAATACCTGAGTTCAGTGTCTTTGCACTTAGAAATTTACAGCTGCTCAGAGTGTATAAGCTCAAATTTTTAATAGAAACTTTGTTGGATGACAGAGGAAAAATAAATGTTACAGGTCAGGCCAGCCTTATCTACAAGTATTTTAACTAAACATCCCATTATCATATTTGTAACAGCTGCCTCTAATTTGTACCTGTTAGAACCACCACGTTTATTGTAAGTAACTATGTGTTGTGAATCCGTTAAATTATTTTTATAATTTACTTAAATCTCAGGGTGGGATTAAAGCATTTGTCCTTACAAAACTGGAGTGTGTCAGCATGGTCTCAAAGTGTTTTGGCACCATTCAGTCTGTTTGAAAGGCAACAGCTGGAGTAAAGACCTGTATAATATAGATTGTGTTTGTTTTCAGCTCTGTTCAGATTCCTGGAGTGTTCGTAGCACTTGGGATGTTGCTGGTAGAGCTGTCTGTAGGAAATTTGTACCAGAGGCTTGCCTGGTAGTATCTCATTCAGTGTGGTTATGCTTCAGCTCCTTTCAGAATTAAGCTAACCAGAGAGGAGGAATTTTGAGTGTCTAGCATTCCAAAATTAGAAATTCCAAAAATAAAATGTTAGCTCTGAAAGTTTTTCAACTGGGCTTGCATGTTGCAAAAAATAGATCTACTTCTTTAGATTGCATTATTGATAGCTATTTCATTTGAATCTTAATGCGAGTGAAGATGGCTATGCTAACAAATGTTAAAATATTTCAGTATAATTGTGTCATATTAAAAACATTTTTGAAGGCACTGTATGAATGTTTTTCAGGATTTTTGGGGGTTTGGTGTAGGTACATGTTGTGAAAGATGCATTCCTGTTCTGTAGCTTTATGAATTGCTGAAGCTGGTCTGTGTGGTGTGTAGAGATTCTTCTCACTCATGTCATTAACACCATTAAAACATTGAGGTGCGAGGGAAAGAGGAATGATCATTAAAACCAATAAATAAGTCTAAGCAAAAAGCAAGTTATGGAATTAAGTATTGCTGTGTCTAGTATAACTAACCTGAGGAACCTTATTTTCCTGAAAGCCCAAAACCCTGTCATGTAAATACAAGCCCATCATATGTGTCCTAAAGAAATGTTGGGACAAACGTAAAAATCTGTTGATGTTAATCAGAATGCTACTGGAAGTTGCCCAGACACCACTTACCCAGCCACCAGTATATTGACAACTAGTACTCAGAGGGTGTATGGTGAAGCAAACCTGTAGTTCCACTGGTGCTGTATTTGAGGCCGGCTTATAAAATGCACTTCATGCTGATTTGTCTGTACCTTATCTGTATTTTCTTCTTGCACAAAAGGAAAGTGGGGGAGGGAGGGCATAAGGACTCTTGAAAATATTACTGGTAAGCCGAGTATCATGATTAAACAGGGATACGTCAGATAAGGTGATGAGAAGTGTAAAAAGATATGCTGCCTTTTCCCCCTTGTGTGTCTTTAACATTATGACCAATGAATTTGTCAAGTCAAACAGCACAGTCGTCTTTGCATATCATTTGAACTGAGAGCTTGCTTTGAAGAAGATAAGCAGGCTGTGTTGCCCAGAAGAAATAACGATGCTAATTTATCTTTGCCTGTCCTCATAGGCATAGTACTGTGCATCAGTATTGAAAAGGAAGTAGAGAAATAACTGAGCTGTAGCTTGCCGCCTCTTCAGTGCCACAGTATCGTTGGTGGCATACAGGGCTCTAAGAAATATGACTAGTCTTGAAGTAGTACTTTATTTTACTTTGTTTCAAAAATATTTGAAAAGCTTCCTCTGATACAAGAATAGCTGCCAAGTTATGGCTGAAAAGGGCTCTTTGGCAAATTCTCCTCAGCACAAAGAAAGTGATGTTGTAGGCTTTCTGCTCCGTCACCAAAAGAAGTGTAACATCAAGAATGAGAAAGTTGAAGTTAACAGTTTACCAAGAACTTCTAACTATCAATATTTACATTTTGGACATGGGAAACTTGGAAGTCTTTGTCAATTTTTTTGAGGGGTAGGGATGGTGGGATGTTTTCCTTAACACTGAGTAATAGAGTAGCTTGCCAGAAGTAAAAGTTAGCCTTTACAAAACTGAAATCTTCCAGCAGGTAATTGATTAGTAGTTTAGGTACTCACATTCAGATTCTTTTTAAAAGCTCTTTTGTGTTTTGCATCTGATTACCCATCACTTTGGCGAGGATTTAATTGGCATAGATACTTCAGTCTTTTGAACAACATAGATCTAAAAAAATACTTTCCAAATATAAAATTGATTTTAAGTGTGTATACCTTCACATCAAGGACTCCAATCTGGTTTAGCCTGTGACATTTTATTATATATAGTGACGTCTGAGATCTGTTTTTTGTTTTAATACGTGTACGTCTAGGAATTTGTAGTATATTGTTTGTGAGATTTTTTTGTTTACAGATTATGAATGGAAGGTTTTTATCCCTGAATGGAGACATTCATGTGTAAAGGCTGTTTGACTGGCTCATGGTATGTTAGGAACACTTACTGATCTACAAGTGAATTGCAGTGGAACATTTTTCTTTGTCAGGGAGATAAAAGCATTCCAGAGCCCCGAGAGTCCAGCGAGTGTCACAGCGCAAGCCTCCAAGCTGCAGCTGTGTGTCTATATAGCAGCTGGGGACTGTAGGAAGGCAGAGGGACAGACCCCTGAGGGGTAGCAGTGCCTCCTGGATAAGAACGATAAGATCAGTAACAGCAAAGTATCTCAGTGCTGCCACTTGGTTTTACCAAATTCGTAATAAATTAACACATTGCAGGTGACTTATGCTAGGCAGAGATGCAGTTTAAAGAGTAATATAAGTCTTTATATTTAACGTGTGTTATTTCTGAGATACAATGATTGAAAAAGTTAGTTTTCTTGTATGTGGCAATTGTAAATGACATTAGTGTAGTGGTCTTCCATAACTGCCACGTTCTCTGCCCTTCTGTTTGGAGTGTGTCTAAAATACTTCAATGCCTTATCTGTGTACTAAAACAAGTAATGTGGTATTGGGAAAATTCTCTGCCTTAAGTAATGTGGAGAAAAGCGTATGGACTTGGACAATGTGTGGTGGCTGGAAGAGGTCTCTCCAAGGGTGGAGGGAAAGGTTGCCAAGCTGCTGTTGAGTATTGCTGTTTAACCAGAGGTGATGTAGGGTAGGCAGGTAGGAAGATAGACTGCACAAGAAGTTGCTGAGGTGGTTGAAAAGTAAGTGCTGCTCCTCAGTGTTCTTCTGTTGCTGAGACTGCCTGCTTATTCTTTGCCTGAGCTTCGGGGGACAGGCCTGCTGGAGAGACGATCAAGACTGGGTTTTGCCCTCTGTATTTGCCATTGATTTATCCATCATTTTGCTTCACCATAATTTCTTCTTCCTACTTGCTGTTCCTGCTCTGATCCTGAAAGGAGAGTCCTGAAACAGCTTATAAAGGACTGTTCCCTTAACTAAAGCCAGACTTGGCTGCATTTGGTGCAAGATTAATGTGACAGCAGCCTTTCTTAGGGTTGGGCTCAGTTCAGTTCATGAGAATTCGGCTGAAATGTGGGGATGTGTGACCTGATTGCAAAAATGTCATCAAAACTGCATAACATTTGGAAGCTAGACTGTCAATGAACATGACCTTAATAGGCATGTCTATAGCATTATGAATGTAGGAAAAAAGTGTATTTGTTGCATTTTCCAAAGTAGTTCCTTTAAAAGGAAAAAGAGCATGATACGGGGAATGTGGGTCCGTTTGTACAGAAATGCTGAAAACCTTCCCCTGCCAGTGTTGGTAATAATGAGATATGTTCTGAGACTTAGGTAAGAAGACTGTGAGGCTCAAGGAGCTCTGCCAGGATAAGGTATCCCTGCTATCTCATGAGTGAGCAGACTGTTTGATTTGTGAATTAACTCAGCTGCTGTCACCTTCGTGCAGGTCAGTTTGGGTCCAGCAGCAGTATGGCAGGGCGCTATGGGCAGAGTCTGGCTTCACTGGATGCTAGCTTCTGGGTCTCTGTGCTGGAGTAAACATTGCTACTTGATGCTGCTTTTCTTTTAGGATAGTATCTTTCGTGCCTTCTCTGTTGTAATCTATTACAGGCTTCTCAGAGTTGACTGTACACAGAATCTTAAGTCTGCTTGTCACCTCTGAAGACCATTGTTAACTTCTGAAGTCTTCATTGACATAGCACAGTGAATGCACTTGCTTTTGGAGTCTATATGCTTTTCTGTCTGCCACCTTCATACTGGATCTATCTACTGTGTGTATGTTTTGTGTATAAATAAAAAGTTAGACTGTATGATACTCTTAAAGGCACACTGAAAATATGAAAATCTGAGGCATTTAAGTGCCTAATAATAATTTCAGAGCATTAGTTAAAAGAATTTTCTGAGGATCTTGGGGTTTCTGAGGTTGAAGTATAGCTTGGACATTGATGAAAAGAAGTCATTAAAAAAATTAAATGAAGTGCTTTATCTGAGCTCCCTGTTTCATGACATGAAACAAGCTCTTACTAATAGCAGTTTATTATGTAACTGCATTCCGTTTTCTTTTTTTTTTTTTTTTAAACGGACAGCATTGCCCAGTGTAGGAGACAGAATTGTGCTTTTAACTGGGCATCAATATGGTCAGCATTGTGTATTTCATTTGAAAGTGTTTTATTTTGGGAAGTGTTTCCCCAGAGAATTTGTGTAGGTGGTGCTTGCAGTTGTTACTAGCATTTCGAACCTTGTGACTATTAATCCTACTCTGATAAAGATTAGAAAACAAGTTACTTAAAGCGATAGTGATCACTGGCATTTGGTCTCCTTCAGGTCTTTTTGTAGCCAACTCAAGTAGCATGTAGCTACTGGGAGGAGTATTGGCTGTGTGTTCACAGAACAGTAACTGCTGTTTTCTGTGCACAGTTGGCTTTGTCAGGATTTACTGCTTGCATCTCTTCAGTATTTGTATTCAGTGAGCAGTTGCAAGTGCTTACATTTAACAAATTATGTTTTGAGATACTGTTTAAAGTTTTTTCTTAATCTGCATGTTATTTTGTACATGAGAAATACAAGGAAAACACTGGAGGTTTAAGAGGATGAGAGGTTTGAGTCAATCACTTGAGCTTCAACTTAGTAATGCAAATCTGGCTTTCAGTGACCTTATTGATGTTTGCTCAAAGTAGCTTCCTCTTGGTACAAATGAGTGAGCTTTGTTGTAGCTATTGTACAGGTAATGTACTGTCCCTTTAGAGATTGCCTTTGTATCCCTGATGCAACCTCTCTTTGCTTTAACAGAGACTGCCTGCAGAAATGCCTGGAGCTAAGATAGATTGCATCGGTGTGCCTCATTTGATCATCTGTCAGCAAGGAAGAGAGAGGATAGGGCAGGCAAAAACATGTGCCCATTGCTCTATCCCAGCTCTTGGAAATTTGAGGGCTTGGCTGTTGTTCACCAACACACAGAGCACTTCAGACCAGAGAATGAAGGACGAGACAGAGTACTTTGAAACGGTCCTGACCACTTGGTGCCAAGTGACTGTTGCGAGTGTAGGGTGTGAGGGGTGGCAGGATTTTCAGCAGTACTAGTAGGGTGGTGCAAATAGTGCTGAGCACCCATTTTTTGAGGAGATAGTATTGTGCAATAAACAGTGCCATCTTCTGGGAGGAGTCGGAATGATGCCCTTGTGGTGAGCATTAAAGGCAGTTCTGAAGCGAGTGGGGGTTGTTTGCATTACTGTTTTTTTCTGTCTAATGATTTAAAAAAACAAAATACCAGAAACTGCGAGACAGCATTAATGTCTAGTAAATTCCACATCTCACATCTATGAATTATCATTGATACAGTCTTAAAAGTTGTAAATTATGTTTTGGAGACTGTTTAAAAGAGCCAAAGTTTATCAGCTGCTCAGCAGTACTCCAGAGAAATCAATCTCAAAAGCAAAAGTTAAGGACTTGGTCTGCTTTGTTTGCTGAAGGACATTAGCATTTTTGTAAAGCCTAGATAATTGCAACACCTTTTCTCATAGGAAGCATAGTGACATATAAAAAAAATGTAAGAACAATTGCTTTGTCTTTTATTGCTTTTAAGTTGTTATAACTTCTTTTAGGGATGTCAAAAGGGAAAAAATGCTTTCTGCCTTAAAATTGTTATCCTATAAATAGTTACATTTGGGAAATATTCACTGCAGTGCAAAATCTGGGATTAGAGTTTCTAAAATTATCCTAGCAAGTGGAATGTAACATTCAGCATTTACTGAGACTCATTAATGGTGTCAGATCAATCACCTGAACTCTTATTTGAAGGAAGTGAGCAATTTTAGTAACATTAATGGAACTATATGGGGGATGTAGCTGACATTGTGAGGAGGTTTTTTTGTTACATGCTTTCAAATAAATAAATAAAAGAACTCAAACAAAAAGCCAATAGCAAAGTGTAACCATTATGAGGGGGAGGGGAAAAGAGAAATCAATGTGTTTAAAATGTTTATTGTTAAAATAAATTAGATAAGGTATATCCAGAATGACAAAAACCTTGTGAGCTCTGGGTAGGCAGATAAATTACATAGACAGTCATGATACAACAAAAACAATCCAAAATCTATCAGCAAAGATGCAACAGAATAATAGTTTTTGAGTAACTTAATTCTATTCTGCATATGTCATATTAAGCATACTATAACCAGTACATTTTGTATTCCAGGGGCTCTCATTTTAGTGACTATGGAGTTTGAGGATACTGGATAGTACAGTATTTAACCGTACAATTAATTTGTAATTAAAATGGTAATTGAATGTGTATTTACTTTTTCAGTTTTAACATTAGCTTGGTCAGTCACTCGGTATTTAGTATATAAAGAAAATGTCTAGCCTTCAGTATATTCTGAATGTTTAACAACAACATAAATTGTTACTGTGTGTAATCTTTGTGTTTATGCAAGTTGTCTGTGTAAGTTATAGCATAAGTATACTTGTGTAAGTACTACAACAGTGAGTTGTCTGTAATAAGGTTCCATTGCAAGGGGTGGTGGTCCTTGAGCTTACCTCACACTAAGTACTATATTTGCTTAGATACAATGTAAGAGGATCCTTTGTCTTGTAATTTAGTACATTACTTCATAGTAGTTCAGGAATTCAAGTATGTATAGCGATATTTTGCTGCAAAGTAGGTTGAAAAAAGTTCCCTGTGCTTTCAGAATAGTGCATGTAATTCTATGAACTCTCAACTAGTTTAAGGGGTTGTTTCACTGGTGTAGTGCTGTAATGACAATTATTTAATAGATCTATTTTTTTATTATTGGTAGTGATTGCTATTCTTTGTGGCTTTTAATTCTGTTTTTTTGTAATCACACCTTTGGAAGTCCTACTTCAAACCATCTGTAAGAGTTGTAGTATTAGACAGGCAAACAACTCTCTGAAATCAGAGTTTAATATCTTACTGATCTTTGGAGTGGACAGCACAGTATGTTGTTATCCAGGTTTCCATTAACTTGGAAAATGTTCCAAATATCTGGAAAACATTGTGTGAATAGACAAGATAAACATAAATTGTGCTTAGCAAAGGAAGAATGCAATGCATCTGACACTCAAGTTGCCCTGTTTTCCATCTGACTGAAAATTTCAGTGGTGTCATTCGATACAAGCTTAACGTTAAAGTACACGTTGACCATCTCTCTTGGGCTTCCTATATCATCATCTTTTTTTTTCTGGTTGATAGCATGTAGAATAAGCAAAGGGTAGTGTTTCTAGAAAGATCAGAAAATGTCTGGTCTGAAAGCTAAAATTGTACTAATTAGAAATATTGTGGTTAGTAACTGAAAGAAAAAAGTGAGCCACTTTCCATGATATTTGAAAAATTGTCGCAATCAGGTGAAGTCCCTGCAGATTGGAAGAAAGGAAACATCACACCCATTTTTAAAAAGGGTAGAAAGGAGGACCCTGGGAACTACCGACCTGTCAGCCCCATCTCTGTGCCTGGAAGGATCATGGAACAGATCCTTCTAGATGCCATGCTTGGGCACATGGAGGACACAGAGATGTTTCAGAACAGCCAGCATAGCTTTACTATGGGCAGGTCCTGCCTGACTAACCTAGTGGCCTTCTGTGATAGAGTGACTGTCAGTAGATAAGGGATGACTTGTTGATGTGATCTATCTGGACTTCTGTAAGGCCTCTGACACAGTCCTCCACAAAATCCTGCTTGACAAACTGGAGGGATACGGATTTGATGGGTGGACTGTTCAGTGGATAACGAACTGGCTGGATGGTCACTTCCAGAGGGTGTTGCTCAGTGGTCTGAGGTCCAAATGAAGAGCAGTCACAAGTGGTGTCCCTCAAGGGTCTGTGCTGGGACTGGTACTGCTTAACATATTTATCAAAGATATAGACAGAGAGCTCAAATGCACCATTAGCAAGTTTGCAGATGGCACAAAGCTGTGGTGCTGTCAATACACCAGGGGGACAGGACGTCATCCAGAGGGACCTGGAGAAGTGGGCCCAGATGAACTTCATGAGGTTCAACAAGAGCAATTGCAGGGTTCTGCAGCTGGGCCAGAACAATCCTCACTATCAATACAGACTAGGGGATGAGGTACTAGAAAGCAGCACTGAGGAAAGGGACTTGGTGGTGCTGATGGACGAGAGGCTGGACATGAGCAGGCAGTGCGCACTTGCAGCCCAGAAGGCCAATCACATCCTGGGCTGCATCAAAAGATGTGTTGCCAGCAGATCCAGAGAGGTGATTCTGCCGCTTTACTCTGCTCTGGTGAGACCCTACCTGGAGTACTGTGTGCAGGTCTGGAGCCCTCAATAGAGGAAGAATATAGACATGATGGAGCAATGAAAAAAACAAGAGCAATGTATATTTTATAGATAGTAGTTACATCCCTATCAGAATGTATCTATATGTGCCAGAATTAAGAATTCTGCCTTATGGAATGTCCTGTTTGGAAAGCTACTCAAAGTTTGTTGTTTGCTTTTTTTATTTGCCCCACCACTCCCACCCCCCCCTGATGTATTTGGTATCAATTTCAGTGGAGCAAATTAGAATAAATTGGAAGTTTCTAAAAATTTGTAGTATCTGTTCTTTGTCTAGCCCAATAATACGGTTTTTTTAGAAGATCCCATTAGGAGCACATGAAAATGTTTACTAACACTTGAGAAAATTTTTTTTTCTCAATTTCTATCAATTGCAACTTACACTTAAACCCTGTTTTTATCATTTATGGTATGAGCATTTTTTCAAAACTCTTTCAGTATATTTATCAACACCACTTAATGATAAACAACAGGCAACTTGCACTTAATTTTAAGGAAAAGTTAACAAAGCTTCCTGCTTTTGTGCCTAATGTTAAGCAGGTGTTTTCTTTGGTTAAAACTTGAAGGCGTTTTATTCTGCGTCCCTTAGATCTTGCGCACTTGTGAGTGAATAAACCTGACTCTCTTCTCGTCTTTTCACATGCAGGCAGAAGGAGAAGACAGCCTTAAAAAGATGCAGCTGATGGAGCTTGCAATTCTGAATGGCACCTACAGAGATGCCAACATCAAATCACGTAAGCACATCATAAGCTCGGGGGTCAATGCCACAGTAATATTTGCAGATCTTGATTCCTAAAGCTGCTCCTTGGGAAATGTACAGTACAACTGTGTTGGAGATTGGCGGAAGTAAGAAACCAACGGAACCGTTGGTAGCCTTAGCAAAAGATCTTCTGGAGATAATTTATGTCAGTTTGGGGTGGTTTGTGGGGGTTTTTTTTGTTGTTGTTTGTTTGGATTTCCCCCCAGGAGCCCCTTCTTTTTTAAACAGTGTGTCTGGGTTGAAATATTTACAAATACATACTTTAAGCAAATTCAACCCATAAGCTGTGTTCTACTGTTTTACAGCCAATCTTTCCTTAGTAAATATAAAGGACAATGGATCCCTTTTCAATATTATTTTTAGAGAGATAATTTGAAAACATTACAAATGTTAAGGATACTATGAATACATTTTTCTGTACGATACTCCTTTCTTTCATCTTGCTTGCATGTGTCCCCCGAATGTTATGTTTTTCCAACAATTCATCAACTGATTTCACAGCTGAGTTCACAGGGATCAGTGATGTAATGAGCCATTTTTATTATTTCTTCCATTACATTTGTGTGAGAGTGCTTTTGCAAATGCATGTATGCACAGGTTTACACTTGAAAATTAATTATGTGCACCTACTAATGAGAGCATATAGCTATTATGTGTGATACAAATTATTTTCTCTATTTGAAAATCATGTTTTTCTTTCTGAAAAATATACTTTTTAAAAAGAGTAAATTTTTGCTGTAGCTGTGGAATAGGTGTCAAATCACACAGTTAAATCAGTCTTTTCACTAAGGGCCTAGTGATATTTGCAAATTTGTTTCTCCACACAGTCACCATTTTAGTATTGAATATGTTTAAAGGTTGGAATGCAGTTAGGTCAATTTAAGAGTGCTTACACCAGTGCAATTATTCTGATTTGAAAGGAGACATAAGCAAGGGCTTTTACCACTTCAATGGTAGTGGTAAATCTTTCCATTCTAATGAACACAGTAATATTTAAAGCTGCTTGGGTTTTAAATATATTTTAGTCTCTAAATTACTGCAATTTTATGTGTAAAATAGCTTTCAGATTAACTTAAATTGATAAAGATTTCTATGCAACACTTTCATATTAATTTGAGCAATTTAGTTCTGAGCTATTCCCATTGGTCTATTGTATAAGTGGGATGATGAATTTTTTTTTTACTAGAGATTTCCACACTAATACTGACTCTTTGATAATAAGACAATTTCACTGATTGTGTTTTGATTTTACTGAAAACTTGAAGATGTAGAAGCCATGCTGGTTTATTTCCCTTTAAGAAAGGAAATGAAAATGTTTGATGGTTTGTTTTGTTTGTTTTTGTTGGGTTTTTTTTAATTATACACTAAGTCTGAGCACTTCTGTTTAAAGAAATAAAAATAATTGAAAAAACACAAGTCTCAAATCTGAAAAACTTCCCTCACATTTCTTCTTTCAGACCACCTATAAGTTAATTAAGTAATTGTAGATCAACAGTGTTGCTCAGAAATCTAAGTATCTAACCCTTCAAGATCACTTGTTACCAGCTGATGTGTTAATGTTTAAGAAGTTGCTCATCATGTGTGCCAGCAGGCTTCAAATAACACTTAATGAAATGTGCTAGCACTCTTTTTTTTAAAAAAGAAAAGAAAGCCTAAGAAAGACCATAGTGAACCTCTAGTACCAAGAAAGTATGTTATTTTGGGGAATTTGATATGGAAATCAATTTTGAGTCTGTTTTGTTCATGCTAGAGTAGGAGAGGAGATGCATTGTGTTCCAGGTCATCTTCGCTAATCCTGGAAACTGGAATTGTGTGTATGTTTAAAAAGAATTTTAGGATGTATAAAAACTGTAGACTCCTACATCAGCTCTGCATAACTGAGTATCTGTGGACTCTATGGTTGCACTAAATTTTATATTCTGTATTTGATTATGACAGTATTTTCCTTGTATCTTCTGCATGCATCTCAGTCTCATGCAGTCTTGATAGCATAAATGAAGAAATACGGTGTAAATGGAGCTTTTGTGCTGTGTAACCTGTTTGAGAAATCTACCTCACTGTTTTACAATGGCTTTTTTATTTTGCATGTTCATACTTAATCACACTGGAAAATGGAAAGCTGTTTGCATTTGAATGGTGTGCTTTGGCACTGTGTGATCAGCGCATGTACTAATGATTTCCTTTTATTTTTCTTCTTTCCTACTTTTCCCCTTTTTCCCATTCTTTCCACGTTTTGTACTGCTATCTCCATACTTTCCTCTGAATTTCTTTGCTTACTGTAGCAGCCCTTGCCTTTTCTCTTGCAGCAACAGCCCAGGCTCCAAGGATTATTACTGGGCCTGCGCCTGTTCTCCCACCAGCTGCCCTGCGTACTCCTACGCCAGCTGGCCCTACCATAATGCCTTTGATCAGACAAATACAAACCGCTGTCATGCCAAACGGAACTCCTCATCCCACCGCTGCAATAGTTCCACCTGGACCCGAAGCTGGTTTAATTTACACACCATATGAATACCCCTACACCCTGGCACCAGCTACATCAATCCTTGAGTATCCTATTGAACCTAGTGGTGTATTAGGTAAGATCTTTGTATGGGGGTGA
The DNA here is from genome assembly GCA_013398155.1 of Pedionomus torquatus. Taxonomy (NCBI): domain Eukaryota; kingdom Metazoa; phylum Chordata; class Aves; order Charadriiformes; family Pedionomidae; genus Pedionomus; species Pedionomus torquatus. Next base: position 304,327 of record VZRU01004108.1, on the reverse strand, counting down.
CTGGAGACTATGTGGCTTATGCTTTTGTTTATTTGCAAGGTAGAGGTCATGGGGCTGAAAGACAAGAATTTGAGGCAACAGTCTTACCTCAGGCATATCAAAACTGCCTAGGAAAACGGCTCAAATTGTGTAGCTCTAAAACTTTTTCAACACATTTTGCATTTATTATGTGTTTAGTATATTAAGATTACTGAAAATGAAATCTTAATGTTTGTATGGCACTAGATGGTGGATACATAGGCAAGGGAGGAAAAAAACAAGTAGAAGTTGACATCTATTGTATGTCATTTGGGCTCCCATAAATGCCAGATTTGTTTGTGCTTGCTTCAGCATGAATTAATTTCTAGTAGTCTTTGATCTTCCTATTATGCTATATATTTTTGTAGAAAACTGAAGAGAACAGAAAGGTATTTTCTCACTTTATTGGGGTTTTTCTTGCTTTATTAAATATACAACTGATAAATCCTCAGTGTCGGAAAACTGTAAATCATTTTGTAAGCAGAAAATAATTTCACTGAATATAAAGCAAGCTAAGTTCTGGCCAAAGGATGATACAATTAGCAACTTTACTGATGGCTTCTTTTACATACATTAGATTGAAATGTCCATCATTCCTAAAATTTCAGACCATTTACTTGCTGTGTGAGGCGAGAATGGTAAAGCATCCATGTCAATTTAGTTAACTGGTCAATATGGAACAAGCAGTTCCAATAGTTTCTTCTTTCCCTACCCTCTACAGAATCTAAATAATTTTTTCTCTTCAGCTTGTTCTGAATTGCATATGACCTTGGTGCTACATAGTGTTGATTTTATAGGACTTTGGTCTTAGGCTGTTCAGTTGCAGTTATTGATTTACACAAATTCTAAACATCTCTAATGAACACTGAACAATAAGGTTCAAAGTCAGTATTTTGTTGAAAGTATTGCAAAAAATCAGTGTTTCACTTACAGCCAACAAATATTTGTCATATATGTGTGCGTGTTCCCACGTTTCCCAAATGAATAATAGCAGGACCAGAGGAAATGGTCTGAAGTTGTAGCAGAGGAGGCTTTAGACTGGATATTAGGAGGAATTACTTCACTGAGAGGGTGGTCAGGCACTGGAGCAGCCTGCCCAGGGAGGTGGTGGAGTGACCTTCCCTGGAGGTATTTAAGAAACATGTAGATGTGGCACTTCAGGGCATGTTCCAGTGGCCAAGATTGTAGGGTGTGGGTTGTGTTTTTGTGTGTGGTTGGATTTGGTGATGTCAGAGGTCTTTTCCAACCATGGGAGTTTGGTGATTCTGTTATATTTTATGCAGTAAAAAAAGAAAATGTATTTCAAACTTCTGCCTTTCAGGATTAATGAATCAATAATAAAAATTTTAGTAGGACAAAAGTATGCAGTAGGTCTGTCTCTGAGCGGCTTATGATTGTTTTTCATTATCCCATACCAAAATTCAGTGAACATATGATAATATAATAATTTATTGATTTCCCACAAGCATGTAAATGTTCTCCCCATCTCTTCCACCCTCAGTCTGTGAGTCTGCTTGCGATACATCCTAGGGTAAAGTCAGTGTAACAGACAGTGTCATAGTAGCTATCAGTTGCTGGTTAGTGGCAAACCTCTCTCCTGAATTCAGTTAATAGCAAGTAAAGAAATACATCTTGCCATAGTAATAATTTAATACAATGCAGGGAACTTTTACTTTCTCATAGAGTTTTCTATAAAGAGAGAGGAAGGGAAAATTACTCCTAAAATGGCATCTGAAAATGTTGCATACTTTTGAGCTTAGTACAGGTGTATTGCTAAACTCACCAAATAATCTTATTTAAAGAAGGAAAAAGAGGGGGGGGAATAAATAGACTGCACCCCCACTTAAGTAGAATAGACTCAGTAACTTGATACATCTGCTCTACTATCTGAGCAATTGTTAATTGAATTAAATGAATTTTATTTTGCAATACATTCATTCTCATAAATAGTTTGCTATATTTTGTCCATTTTTGTGGCAGACCTTTACAGTGTCTGAAAATAATTCTGTTGAAAGTGGCAGAGAAGTACACCCGTATTAGTATTTTTGGGGATATTGGTGTTGGGATCAAATTTTAGTTGGTGACTAACTTGTAATTCCCTTCCTTTTATCTTCAGGTATGGCTTTCCCAACGAAAGGCTAAGAATTCAAGAACGGTCTTAACTGATCCTTCATCAGATCTGAATTTTAACAAATGCTTAGTTTCAGCAGCCTTGAAAAAAGCTTGGCCTAGCAGTCAGTGACTTACTTGCACTTTTTTGCACATAGATTTAAAATAAAATAGTGCTATTAATTTGGATTAGCTCCTATTATTACAGAGTAGCTGTAATTTATGAGTGTATAGTAGTATACTGACTGCTAAGTGTTCTATATAGTGTTTGCTTTACTAATCACCTAATTCATTGCAGTTCATACTTATTGACTTTAAAGTTTAAAATCACAATCTGTAGGCTTGAAGAATTGCTTTAAAACTTTTTTTTTTGTGGTAGAACTGGAAGTGATCTTAAGGTTAGCAAATAATTGTCAGTATTAAAAGATGGCATTATTTAAAATAGTCCTGCTGCAAGAAAAGGCACTTCAGTGAATATGTGACTAGTAAAGCTTAAATGTGCTTGGGTCTAATAGATTTCATGAAATACTGTAATTTTGGGATTGTAAATGAATGGATTGAACAGGTTAAGGCCAGGATGTTTAAAATAAATGCAATATTAATCTGCACAGATAACTTCTTTTTTAAGGTTAAGATTTGAAACTACTGTGCCTTAACTTGTTGCTTTTCTTAAAATGAACTTTTGTAGGTAATGATCATTTAAATCCATTTTGATAAACCTGCTGTTAATGTTTTCTTTGAATGTTTTCTAACTTTGTCTTGGTAATTGCAATTTAACTAGGTGCGGTGGCTACTAAAGTTCGAAGGCACGATATGCGTGTCCATCCTTACCAAAGGATTGTGACCGCAGACCGAGGTTAGTTTAGTTCTGCAGTTCTTGTTTGTTAGAAGTGCTTTGAGTGTACATGAGATTTGCAACACCACAGCTGGTTAACCAAATACCATGTTCTGACCCATTCATTATTTTTCTCGAAAATCTGAACAGTTAATATTTCATTAGAGTTTGGGGAATGCTTGTGGTTTTAAAACATTTTGTAAACTAGGCTTTCCCAGCTCAATTAAATATATACACTTTGTGATCTATTCAATATAAACACTGTAACTGATTCTCTTTTCAAAACTAGCTGCATCAGGAAACACTGTGAATTCAGTGCTGCAATAATTAATTTGGTCGTGTGTCCCCCACTCTCCCCAGTTTGTTCTTTTAATTGGTGTGGAAATATCAGATTGGTGTTGCAAAATAAAATGAATGGATGGTTGCTTAATGAGAAAGAAGTAAAGGAATAAATGCCTCCTGTCTGTGTCTGGAGAAATCTGAAGATTTAGATTCCTTTTTTTCCAATAACCTTTTGAGCCACTGTACTGTATATTAGGAGGAGGATGCATGTTCTCAGATACCTGACTGAATTCAGAAAGGTAAGGGCTGTGAAGCTGATACTTCAAAAGTCGTTTTGAGTTTGAATTACCAAGGGTAGGGGAAGGAAGGGTGTTTTGGTTTTTTGCCAAAATCTATTTCTTGGTATTTGCCTTTTGCTGCTAAAATGCGTAACCTGAAGGAAAAGCAACTTTTGAAGTCCTGTTGGTGAGATGACATCCAATATTTGGGCATCTCTCTTTAACCCTTGAATGGAAAGTAAATCTTCATTTTTCTCCTGTTCCTAAAGTGTAATGCCTTTGGACCCCTGAATGAAGTATTTAAGCTTATTGAGAAAAGTGATATTTTCGGTTTATTGACATTGGTTAGGAAGCAGTGTGTGGGCTGAATTCTTATCCCATCCCTGCTGCTGACTCACTGTGGGTTTTGGCAAGTCATTTAATCTCTCTGTATATTTTCCCATCTGTAAAATAAGGATAATAATACTTCCCTACCTCACAGGGGTGTTGTGGGGGTTCTTGTTTTGTACAGGGCTTTGAGGATGCAAAGCATTATCTGCCAAGTATTATTATTCTGCTCTCATCAAAATCAGTGTTGTGCAGGCTTCCATGATACTGTAATACTCAAAATTCAAATTCAGGTGACAGATCTGACATCTCCTAACATTGACTACACTTCACTTCTCACAGCCTGCCATAAATTAACTACAAGAAACAATACAGATTTCAGTCAGTACAGTAAAATGAGCACTCCTGGATATTTGCGATATTTATGTAACACTTTTATATTTTGTATGTAAGGATCTTGTGCTTTACAGAAAGTGTAAAGCTGATAACAAGACACTACTTAAGTTTTCTAGAAGATTGCTTCTTATTCTATATCACTGCACACTATTTACAGCCCATTGGCTTGTTCTTATTTCTTGAGAACTCTTCAATGGGCAACAGGGTATAACCAGAATAAGGTCATAAGCCCTGTTTACCAAAAAAAAAAAAAAAAAAAAAAAAGAAAAAAGATTAAAACCTATCTCTGTCAAGAGTAATGGGTGGTAAGGGTTTGGTTATCTTTGAAAGTTGGACCTGAGGCTGCAAAAATCAGTTTTTGCTAACGACCTTTCATGTTCTGCAGTAGTAGTTTCAGGTGACAAGTGAGACTACCTTTTGTTTAATTAGATACTTGCCTGGGACAACTAGTAAACACACTGATAAAGCACTGTGGGAGGAGGGTGGTGGAAATACCAGTTTGTAGTTTAAGTTCATTGTAGAGTTGATTCAACATAGATTTTTGAATATTTTGCAAAGGGCTTAGATGTTTTGTCTGGGTCACTTAAGCAATTGAAATTAATAATTGGTATGATTCACCTTCTTTTAAAACACAGCCATTTTCTGATGATTGAATGTTCATATCTAGCCATATTGGAAGCCCACTGACTTAAGTAAATAAATAAATACGTGTGGCTTATCTTCTGTGGAAGAAGTCACACATCTCTCTCTCTTTTAGCATGAAAACCATGCTGATATGTCAGTAGAATGTTATTTTGAAGTTTTATCTAAATAAATCCTGGTGTATATTAAGAAGCTTACACAAAGTGAATTTTACAACTGTATTTTGTTGTATTTTGAATTTGAAATCCCAGATTATCACTGCACAGATTTAAGTTTCACAAAAGGTTTTGAAGATAACTTTGTTCAGCAATAAACCAGTTTCTTTTACTGTGTTAAAATTATGTTATAGAATTAAAACATTACCAGTATTTACCATATTTACCTATTTGGTTGTTCTGTCACCAATATTCTTCTCTAACTGTAGCCATAAAAAACAATGTCAGCAAACCGAAATACTTTTTTTTTCAATGCAGAAACTTTTTTTTTATATAGTTAAATGTCACTAAATCTATATTTGCATTCATTGGGTCTAAAGTTTTTTTAAAAAAAATTCTAAATCAACTTTCAAATGACTTTGTAGTACTACTGCATTCACTTTTTAAGTAGGTTTTTATTCTTTGCATAGTTTTTTTTTCATTTTTTTAGAGATAAGCACTGCATTTAAAGCAAGAATCCCCAAATGTGTAAATGTTTTACTCTTACAACTAAGCATTTAGAATTGGTGAAGGGTTGAAGAATATAGCTCATTTTAACTCAGAATAAAACCCCAGTTTATAAATAATACAAAATTGAATTTGATACATATAACTGAGAGACTGACTGATTTAATTGTAATAAACTGTAAATGGTTTTGCACAATTGACGAACCTGTGTGTACTGTAGAAGGCCAGAGACTTGGCAGAGGATGTATCACAGGTGTACTGGTATTTTTAAAAGGTAGCTTGCTTTGATTATAAACTCCACAAGAAATATTAATGCTGAGAATTTTCTTGAATGTTTTATCCAAACCAACTGTCACATAATTTATATTTAAATTTTAATACCATTTAATCAAAATTGCTATCAGTCTCAAAATGCTTTAAGACTGTTTCTAGTATACCTGTAAAGTGGTGAGATTGTGCCACATAAAATATTTATTTTTATTTTTGCTTGTTTTTGAAAGAGCCGTTTTAATTTAAATAAATCCCACTTAGCATGATTCTGAAAAAAATCAGGGAGCATGTGGTCTCATTTACATTACAGTAGGAATTTTTTGTAGTGTTATGAACTGTATCCTAAATGATAGGCCAATTTTTTTACGTGAAAGTAAATCAGCCCACAAGAAAGATTGCTAAATGGATGCTATCTGTGAATATTACACCTACTGGACTTCATTTTATGTAATGGCACAAATCTGACTTTGCACTGAATACCTTTCTCACTTTCATCTCCTCTGCCTTAGTCAAAATGGCAACAGTACAAAAACTTTATCAACCTCAGAATTTACTAGCTATAATTAAGCTGTTGAATGAGTCTTAAAAAAAATCTATAAAAAAAAAAATCATACTACTGTTAAGTGGACCAAGTTTGGTGAAGGAGAATGTGAGTGAATGATTAAAGAAGGAGCAGCTCAAGAACATTGGGAATGATAACTTTCCACTTGAGAACTTTTTTATGTTTTACTGGAATTTGTTTGTGGTTTTCGTTTTTTTTTTTTGTTTGTTTGTTTGTTTTGTTTGGGTTTTTTGTTGTTGTTTTTGTTTTGGGGTTTTTTTTTTGGCAAAAGAAAATAGTATTTACAGGTGGCTTCTTTTAAAATATAAAAATATAAAGCAGGAATGTATATGAAATGTCAGATTTTATTGTATTTGCAGAGTATTAGCTTTGAAAATGAATAAAGAGAGCTGTTTGTAGTTTTAAAATGCCTTATTAGTATCAATTAGATATTTTCTCTATTTTTTGATGTACTTAGAGCTTTTTAAGTATAGACTTTAAAATGGCAGGACTTTTACAGTGTTTACATGCAAGTGCATTTTATAAGTGTCCTATATGTGTAAAATAGTATTTTGAACAGGAAAATGCTGGCTAAAGTAGCAGGCTGAGCGTTTTCCTGGTTCCCACGATGATGCCTACATTGCTAGACTACAGTTTAGTATTGCTTTGTATCATGAGGCCAAGAAATTCCATGTTGTTTGTAAATAGAATAAATGAAAGGCAATAAAAAATTTATTGAACAAAAACCCTTTGTTTGGCCCATAGTTTGTTGAACCAAATTGTTTCTCTAAGTCCAGAATTCCTTAGATGACTCCATTCTTTTAACAACCAGTTATTAATAATCACATCCATCATTAATAGTTGCTTTAATGCTTGCACCTGGGGAGGTACTAATGCTTAATAGCAGTCAGATACTGATGCTGCGCACTGACTGTTGTTCCAGAAATCTTCTACCCAGTTCCAAAACTGTTCATCGTTTTTTGTTTTCCAATTTCCTTCATCGACTGCTACTAACCATTAGTCGTTAGTCGTATTTTATCTCTATTTCTCCTGTTAACCAGTTTTGTGGGAGCGGGCTTCTCCTTCACGTGTCCAAATCATGATGGAGGGCTGTCATGATTTTATTGCATTCTGTAGATGGTGTCGATCAGTATGTCAGAATTAAACATGCTTGTTTTTTTTATTAGTTGTGATTAGTTTTCATGTTGTCATTAAGCCGTCACTAGCTGGAACTAATCTCTTCTCTATCTTTTCTTTCTTTTTTTTGTTTTGTTTTTTTTTTGTTTCTAACCACCCAGCCGCCACCGGCAACTAACCTATGACCTTCTGACCTCTGAACTCTTCACCCAATGATGACCTGACCATGCCTGCCTGCTGATCAGTTAACTGGTAAACGCCTTTGCTTGCCTGTCTTCAGTGCAGCGAGCTGGGGCACTTGTCCGTTCGTCTTACCATCTAACAAAACAGACAAAGAAATTGTTGTCCTCCAACTCTGCTTTTTGTTGTTCTCCTGTTTGGGTGAAGGTGGTTCTAGAACCTGCACTGAATAGTAGTAAAGCAATAAGGTCCAACTCATCCCTCCGCACTGATCATCCTCTAGTGTCCCGCCCCAAGCGAACGGTAAGGAGGCCTCGCACGAGATGGAGACAGATGTCCCTTAACTACCCGATGACAGAGGCAGTTACTGTGAGAGACTTCTAGGAATATTTTTCTTCTCAAAAAAAAAAAAAAGGAAAAAAAAAAAAGTCAAAGCTCTCTCTGAATGTACTGTGTGATGATGCATCATGCATGAACCTTTGGTCAGGGATGTCATTGGGGAAGGGATTCCAAAAAGTATTCAAAATTTGATACGCCGTTTAGTCACTACCGGTGCCCTCAAAGGGCAGACGTTGCAGCCTTTTTTCTATTGCCTGCCAAATTGGACATTTTAAAGGAAAGTGTGCCATGAAATGCAGATTCCGATGACTTTTCAGAACTATGTTAATGCCGAGAACAAAACAGCAACACTATTAAAGCAAAATCTGAGTTTAAATTATTTTAACCATATTTTAATCTCCTCGGAAGATTACATGAGAACAAGGTACATGCATTATGTGTCACATTACTGGGCAAACTGTTCAAATATTTTTTTTAAACCTCCCTGTATAGAAAAAAAAATTCATTAAGGATGTAAAAGCCATGCTTGCCTATTTGCTGTATACATGTAATGAAATTGTAGATAAAGTGTAGTGCATTGAAACAAAATGAACAAAAAAGTAGATACTTTTACTATACAAGGGTGCTGGTGCAGAAAAAAATATATTTTTGGAAATGTAGCATTTTATACTTTCAAGTGTTATAAAAAAAGAAAAAAAGAACAAAGAAACCCTTTATTTCATTAAATGATTTTTTCTGGTGGTTGTCAAGAAACAAAAGACCAAAAGAGCCTTTTAGTCTTTCTTTTTTATTTTTTAAGTATTGGAATAAGTCTAAAGAAAAGGAAGTGCCTTATTTTCTTCATGGTCATTTAGTCAAATGTCTTGTATAATCAGCTTCTCCCTCAGACAAGTTACTGCATGCCACTCAGTCGCCCAGTATGTGAAAGAAGCTGTGAGGAAAGACAAATGATGAGTTGACCATATTGATTACCTGATTTTTGCCATACTAGTGTGATGTGACTTTGCCAAAATCTCATAACCTAAAAATACTTGCTAAGTTTTTGTCAAACCAGCCCATTGTTATTTCAACCACTCTACTTTTTAAATCCTAGCAAATGCCGTACTTGTGCAATGTAAACCAAAGGGTTCTGTGATACAGACCGCCTCGTGCTAAATGCGACTATTAACTGACAGATGTTGGTAGAGCTGGAAGTATGTTAGTTTTGTTCAGGGATGGAGAGGGGTTTTCTTGGTTTTTGGTTGGAAGAAATGCACATCGAATGTAGGAAGCTTTGGCATCGCCCAGAAAACTGATGTTCTGTGGGCAATGACATTGAAAGCACTTAGCTGGTTTTCAGTTCCAGGCTGAGTGCATCCCAGGTTTTTACAAGCAGCTCCCGTGGTGACAAACAGCATGGATGCAAGTTATTTATTTTTCAGCTCTTCTTTGGCTGTTGTTAGATCCGCCCACTGGCTTTTCGTCATTAGATAAGCAGGAGAGGGACACCAGCTAATTGTTTGAAGTCCAGCTATACTTTATTTTTAACCTGTTTTTCCACTCGGGATTCATATAGCTACAGCTGGGCAATTGCAAGAGCTGAAGCTGTTGAACGCACAGTATTTAATTCTTAAAACATTATTAAGTATTACTTCGCGTGGGGCTCAGTACTAAACTTGGCAAATATCAGGTGATAACTTTATTCCCCTCTTGTCAACTTATTCTCCTCCTGCAAATCTTCACAGCTTCCAAATGAAAGGTCAATAGTAAGCTAAGAGGGCTTACATTTTTAAGCACCTGCATGGTGACCTCATCTAACATCTTGTCTCACCTGGAAATAATTATCAGTTTATTTACTATGCAATAGACATTCATCTTTTCGTATTCAGCTAGCTTTTTGTTTGTTGTGCCACCGGCTTTGTCTTCCTGTTACACATACAGTTGTGTTGATTTTACTTACAGTATATGCTGTGCCATTTTGATTTTATTTTGGTTGGTTGGTTGAATAAACTTGCGACACTCGAATATTTGAAGAGAGATTTGCTAAAACGATACCAGTATTTGATCCAGTTTCATCTCAACTATGATAAAACCTGGACATTTTAGATGTTTATCAAAGGTCTTTTACTGGGGGGGGGAGGGGAAGTGTATGAAATAGATGTGTGACATGTGAAAGTAACGTTTGCTCTGAACAAACTTCTGAAAACTTAGTTGACAAAATTTTGGATCAACTTAAAAAAAAATAAGCATGACTTTTGAAATCTCTGAATGCCTTGGTTCTCAGTATTATCATTCTTTAATGACTTTTTCTTTATTAAAATAAGTAGTTTTAAGACTTCTTTCTGACAGTATTATGTAATTTTTTTAGAGTGGGTAGATGGGAGTGTCGCTTGTATGTAACCGTACAGATGACATGTATTTGTCTATTCTTTATTATCTTAGTAGTTTCATGCTATGTATGTACCATAACCAACCTATTGCCTATGAGAAACATGTAAGATAATGTATTTACAGCCATTGTTACAAGTTTATAATGTATTTTTCTATCTTGTTTTATATGTATGTTATATAACATTCAAAAGAATTTTTTTCCTGATTGAGAAAAAAGGATACAAAATGCAAACCCCACAATTTTGATAACTGAAAAAAATTGCCAATTGTTTTGCAGTACTTTATTATATTGGGAGTGTTGTCTTTCTTGGGCTTTTAGTTAGCTACTGGATGAATACATTAGACATATTTGGGTTTTAGTTGGGTTTTTACATAGCTTGCATTTTAATTCTTTGGTTCTTTGCTGTTTCTATTAACCCATAGCATTATTTTAATAAATGTTATAATACCAACCTACTAACTCTGGACTATGTCTGTTTATTAACCATTACATGTTTAATTAAAATAAACAAATAAAGATGGAAGAATGTAAAGTCTTGAGTTACTGGACTAACCCTGAAGAACCTGACCACAGATAACACAACGTGACTTGTTTTTATGTTGTTTGTCGGCTGACATTCTGCACACTACTATTAAGTTGGCTTTGGTCATTCTGGCCTTTTTACCTTGGGGAATAGGTGCCAGTAGAAATGGGAACAAAGTAGCGTTTTTTGAGGCATTCTTCTTGTAGAGTCTTGCCACTTGCCTTTCAGCATCTGCATTACTAATTCCACACTTTCTTTTTCTTTCTCTAAAATAATTACTGTTGGCTCACAGCAAAAGAGCAAAGATGCCAGTGTATCGGTAAATCATGACAGTGTACAGAAACCAGTTTGATTCTTTGTTGAACCATTCAGAGGTCGTAGTTAATCTCATAGGAATTTGTGATTTGTTGGTCTTGGCACCTGATTCGCTGTTGCATCACATGACATTTCTAAACACAAAGTACTTCTAGATAGAATTACTCTACATCGAAAGGCAAAATCTGGGGGTTTTCCTTGCCAAAAGTGCCTTATTTTCTACATGCCACGCAATTTTTGAGTAACTTTTTTTTATGCTTCTGCTATCGATATAGTCTATCAGTATTGCCTAGCTCAGGGGAGTACAGTTTCTGTAAGCCAAAGGCTGAACTCAATTGTTTCCTACTGACTGCAGAAAGTACGAAAATACACCTTTCACTAAATTACCAAGCAACAGCTATTTCAAATACCAGGGCTGCCTTTCTGTCATCTTTATCCCTGTGGATGACTGTAGCAGCATGAGTGCAGGGAACTGAAATGGTGAAAATGCTGTTTTGAAGGTACATCTATGCAGGTATTTCTACAGAAATGTTTCCCTTTCTTAAAGCTGCTGCTGTTAGAGGCTCCGTTACCTGTCCTAGGTCGTCCTTCTAGATTTGTAAACTTAAGCCGACAGGAATTGCAGCTGATGTCAAGGGAGATCCTCAGTGTAGATGACTCTTCAGATACCAGCCATTTTTGTGAAAAGCCTTTTTTTTTTCCTGCAGATAGTAAAAATTCAGTTGAGCCGTCTGCATCTGTTCAAATGCCTTCTTTAATTTATGATGCTTCAAACTACGTATCTTGAAATCCGTGTGATATAAAACTTAAATTTTAAAAAGTTCTCAATATTGGAAGTAATTAAAATAGAATGCATCTTTATGGAGAAAAATAGTGTAGCTCTGATGAAGACGTTAGTTTTTTAATGGCGTGTTGCTCTGCATTACAAAATTATATAGGTTCAGCTGAAATATCAATGCATCTAGAGTAGTTTCACTTGTACAGAAATCTCTTTAATTTAACAGGTGATGAGTATGTTACTATCCTAAAAGTCAGCCACAGGCAGATGATAAAAAAACCCTGGATATTTACAACAGGTGATGCGAGGTCCTTTTGACTGATTGTCTCAAGTGTTGTTTTAGAGCCAATAATTTATATTCTGAAAAATTCACTAGAGGCGCACTTTTAAAGTTAGTACTCTCTCCACTTTAGGTGAAACTATTCAGATGAGACAAAAGATTAGTATTTTATATAGAAGAATATATTCCCAGAACTACTGCTTTTCTGTAGTATTTTTATTATTTTGTATTTTTATTAGATATGAACTACTGTCATACTTTTTCCACAGTGCATTTTCATCTCATTCTTCATTATATGCAGAAGTGAAAGCTGCTATAACATTTGAACTACTTTAAAGGACAGCAAAAAAGGAAAACTCTACAATCAAATATACTAATTAATACTATAATCAAATTTTATATACTGTAATCAAATTTATACTAATTGCTGTTTTCCACCAAATGCCTTTCTCAGTTTACCTAAGTGCCTGTCTGAAAATTTAACTATTTTTATACTTTGCCTGCTTGTAGGAAAGAAACAAGCTATTCTTAGAACTGAATCGGAGGATGGCTTCAGTATTGCTATATCACTGAAGCTGGGTTGTTCTCTTTATTATTTTTCTGGGGTTAAATTGTCCTAACATTTGGAAGGTCATACATTCAAGTCAATTAGAAAGTTGCTGCTCCAGTAGGATTTATCGTAGGGTAAACCTTTCTGGGTTTATTAGGAGGCCAGAATATAAAGAAAATCATGAGAAAACCTTTCAAAGTAAAATCTGAGCAATGCTACTCACTTCTTAGAAGTGAACTGTTGTACCGAAGTACAACAAATTGGTTTCTCTGAGAGTATTTTTTGTGTGTTATCAATCAGAATCTAATTCGTAAAGAGTCTTCAGGGATATCTTTCAGGTGTGTATGTTCACCAGATACTGACAATATTCATATTTTATTTGAATTGACCTTTTAAAAGTATGTCCAAAATCTACCTGTAACGAACAGTTTATTCCCAGATTGTACTCTGTTAAGGGGGACCACTAACAAGTTTTCTGCCCTGAAAGTGCAGGGAAACATTGAAGTGTGTTGCCATCCATTAATAAATTAACTTGGGGGAAGCATACTTAGAAACTTATTTCTTTGTGTCTGGGTAAAAATAGCAGTCACCATAAATAGCATATTGTACAGAATGGAATCCGAGTAACACATTCCTAGGGTCGAAAGTACATAATTGTTACTGGAATTTCTATTTTGTTTTTAATATATTTGATATATTTTTCTAAATATAACTGTTAATGGAACACTGCTCAGATATGATGTGAACCATAATGCCAACCCATGGTAATCAATGTTGAATCAAACTGGTTAATGAAAGCTCTTCTTTCTATGTGCCTGCGCACTAATTGCAGGTGGTACGGTTCTGCATAGGCGGTGGGTGTTAGGCACAGCAGGTTGCAGTGCTGGCTTCTTGGTGTCTGTATTTCAGATGCCCGTCTTTGACAACAGTCTAACTGGGAGGAATCTGACTCCCGAGGCAAAGATTAACTGAGATCTGAAACTCTTAGAAAAATTAATTGAAGACAGCAGCAACAAAAATATATATGCTTTGACTTGTATAATGGCAGTTTGTGTGAAACATTTAAGGTTTTGTTTGTGCAAAATAATGTATTCTGAGGGAAGAAACAAACGTGGACTTTGCCAAAACACATGTAAATAAAACACCATTTATGACTGTACATTATGTGCAATAAAGTAACTGGAAAAAGTGCATGTACTTTATCCTCAAAAGCAAACTGACAGCTCTCAAAGCTGTAGCTATAGTTTTATTTTCTGAAAAGTTAAATTTTATTCTGTATCTAAACAGCAGAATAAAGAATGTACGTTTTTCACACTTCAATTTTCATTAATGCTTTTAGCAGTACTATGAAGTATGTTAATTGTCGAAGAGGCTTAAGTTTTCATGGTTATCTGATTAGCAGGGTATTTTTCGTTTAACTGTCCCTTATTGCATACGCTGTGGTTGTCGTTTGTAACTGTAAACTAAGCAAGTGTGCATTACATACAGTAAACATGCAATGCACATTTTAAATATAGGTTTGTGGATGCATCAGTTCGATAAACTTCTTAAATATGGATAAGTGATTTTGATGTTATTGTACTTTTGTAATCATCACTGTTACAGTTGCTTAGAGCAAATAGGGAAGAGAAGTGCTACTTTGTAGTAAAGCTAACACACTGGTTTGGGGGGAAGTTCTGGTCACTATAGAAAATGCCACTCTGCCTGGTGTTAATCTAGTGAGAAACACACTTTGGAGAAGAAATAGATGATGGTGTTTTAACATTTTCATGAACATCGATGTGATGATACATGGTTATAGTTTAGGACAATTTCTTTACCAAGGTGTTCTTTGCTAAAAAGTCCTTGTGTTGTGCACTGTTTAAATAAAAAAAAATGGCTTGCTTCAGAACTTGGTGTACAGTACATAAGGTTAAATGTGGTGTCTTTAGGAGCCTACTAGAATAGGGGAGAGGAGGATAAATGCCACAGTGTAGGTACACTTCCTCTCCTGCCCTTTTCCAGGTAGGAAGAAGATTGTGGCATAACTAGCTTTCAGAGAAACGTTCTATGGTGAGTCTCAACAAGTGGTGGCATGTAGTTCTACCTGAGCTAGCTTTAATCTCCATGGTCATAGAGGGTAGAGATGCTGTGCAGAGCGTTCCACTCAAGGTGGTAAAGCAGCCCTCGCCACCTTTGCTGCTACTCTGGGTGGAAACTCAAGCGTGCCTGTGCACTGCAGTCCTGGCTTGAAGTGTGGGCATAGCCCCGCTTCCCGTGCTGTCCTTGCCTGCACTGTGCAACCCCTCCCCCCTTCATCCATCTAGCCCCCTAGAGAACAGAATTAAGATTATCTCTTGCCTCAAGTCAGTAATATCCACTTATTCATGTGGATGTTCATGCTAGAAATTGCATCTATTGGTCTACAAATTAAAGTTATATATGGAATTTGATAACTGGAAAATTCCTATCAACAGACTTTCCTGCTGTTCTACCAAGGCTTTCTGCATCAGTGTTTTGTTATATTTATGGAGGACTGCCTAATGTTACTAGGTGTCTCCTGAATGTTTTTACTATGGTTACCGTAGTTCCCTTGAGGAAATACAAACTGAACCATTATCTGTGTCAAAATAATGAGAGGCATTCATACCAAAAAGTGCAAAATGCAGGGTCTGAAATAAATGCTTTTCACTTTGGCATTCGGGTCTACCAGCAAAAGCAGAAGAGGGATTATCCAATTGTTTACTCGATGTCCGTGTCAAGTTCTCAAACAGTTAAAAACAGGCAACTGACAGGCAGTGCCTGTTGAGTTGAACACTTCTAAAAATTACCAGCCACAAATAAGCAGTGGCTCCCCAAACTCTAAATTTTGAAATCTTTGTAACAAAATAACATAGCATATAGTTGCCTTTAATTTCTGTGTGTTTTCATCAGCAGCGAGCAAGGTTGACTACTTGAATCATGAACTGGACAAATTCAGATGTGAGGTTCAAAGAAAAAATGCCAAACGGCACACTTCTCAACTTTGCATCATTTCAGCACCTCATTGATAAATGAAGGTGCTTTCCCTAAGTTTGTAAACCCCTTATGCAGACAAGAGACTAAGCAGAGAAATTATGTTAGTGGGGCCTTTTCAGAATGAATTCTGTTGATACTCAGTTCACTGGAGGTGGCTTTTCTCAAATAGGTGGTACTTCCACTGCCTGAAGCTGGGAAGATCCCAGGTCCACTTGCCATAGTTGTTCAGCAGGCAGTTGTCGTGGTGTTGCTTCTGGTTTGCTTTCATAGTCTCGAAAATTAAACCCCATCTTTTGTATCCAGGTCTTTTTGTAAAATGAAAGATGTATCAGTCCTACATTGTAGGGCAGTGTTTTAAAAAGGTATTTTTTAAATTGAAGTTATTACAGTAACAAGGCAGTTTGCATGAATCGGAGTATTATGGGAAATATGTTATTGTACAATAAAGATACTAGGATTGCTATTTTGGAGTCTCACTGTATTATGTACATCAGAAATGCACAACATAGTAAGTGTAATATTTATGTGTTAGTCGTGCACCTTTCCAACTATGATTTCCAGATTCTGTTGTGACATATATATATATTCTGTTGTTGATAGTTTATAACAATGAGCAAGGTTTTTTTTTTTTTCATGAGACTGAGAATATACCATGTACGGTTCAGAGGTAGTGAAATGACGAGATACTACGAATCACTCCTATGTATGTGCCTTTTCAGGAAGCACAGCCTTTTTCAAAGGAAGGTCTTAAGGTCTGGACCTCAGATGTTCAGTAATACGTGGTATAGTTGTGATGCAGGAAGCATAGTTTGTTTTCTAGCCTACACACTAATTTCTGAAAATTTAAACATCTGTTACCAATTCTGAGATGTTACTGCATGTTAATTGCCATGGCAAAATCCATGTTTTATTTTTAACATGGGTACAATCTGGAGAGCTTCACATGCATTCTACTTTAGTAGATCTCTGGATTGTTACATAGAGAGTGGAGCCAGTACTGCAGTGGGGACCACAGGACCATTACTTGCATGCTCTTGTGTGACTTTTCCCATATAACTTTAGTGATGAGACAATTTTGATTCTTTCCCTGAAAGGCAATGAATGAAGCAGATCAGCAGCTTTGTTTCTGAGAGGAAATAGGAAATGTGTACCTATCTGGACTGAAAGAAGATAAAGAAAAACAGTAATGTCAGAGCTTTGAATCCTGTCCTGAACAGATGAACAAAATTACTTTGGACTTTGTATGAGCCAGGAGGAGACAAAGTTAAAGACCAGCATTGTCAAGAAGCCGGTGTTATGTTGACAAGAAGTTCATCAGAGACTATAGGCTGGAATTTAAAGTGAAGATAATTGAAATTATCTCAGCCCTTGAAGAGCTGGTTTGCCATATCTCCCTGTTATCTTAAGCAAACTTGTTAATTTCTCTGCTGGAAATCTTTTCCTTCTTCGGCCTAATTTGAATTTCATGTTCTTGTCTTCTAAGGTTTTGCCCTGCCCCCTTCTGTGCTGTCTTACATTTCACAAATTCTCCCTTCGTTAGGATGGCCAGGTGGCACAGTTTGGCCTTGGTATAGAAAGACTACAAGCGAGACTTCAGGTCTACGTCAGGATGTACAGGTGTGACATTATTTAGAAAGCCTGCTTTAAATATACCTGACTCCGTCCAAGCAGATGGAAGAAGAGTGTCTTGATGGTGAGGGCAGAAATCTAATACTTGGAACATCTGGGTTTGAGATGCTTCTTTCAATGCTGATTTGTGCAATTTTGACCAAGACCCTTGCATCCAAATCCACAAAAAAAAGAAAAAAAAAAACAAAACAAAACAAAACAAACAAACAAAAAAAAACCAACCAACAAAAAACCCCAGTCACCTGCACCAGGAATTAGGCTTTATTCAGGTGTCAAAATATGGAGCGCAATAATGTAGGTTTTCAATATAGACATCTTTTTATGTTATTCCATAAAGGAAAACACTGTTGCTTTATCTTCTTTTGTCTGTTTTTAGCAACAACATCGACAAAAAAAAAGAAAATCCCTGGTACGCAGAGACAACATACCTGCTTGAGTGCAGAGGGGAAAGTACCGGTCAATAAATTCCTGTCTTTCAGCTACACCCATAGTAGCTCATGTAGCAGCTCAGCTGCTTGGGTACGTCTCTCCCCCGTTTTCATGTGCACAGTGTGTATGGTTACAACTTAGCCTTTTGCATTCCCCAGCTACCCATAAAAAAACTTGTTTCATACTGTTTCTTTCAAGTACCTTTGTTGCTCTTGTTTGGAATCTTTGTACCTCAGTTCCCCGTCGGTGAAATGAGGTTAATAGGAGTTACCCCAGCAGAGTGCCAGCTGTGGATGACTGCATTCAAGACTGTGGAGTGCTCGGATGGTACAATGCTGAGTGCTGTCTAGTATCATCAGAGTGTCCAAGTGTCTTACAATCTTGAATGTACTATAAAAATAAAGCATGTAAGCAAATAAAAAACAAAACCCAAAGCCTTTGATTTCTTACGTAGTCTAGCCCACAGTATAAAAATGTTGCACAATCTCCTAGACCAGCTGAGTCCTAGTCTCAGAGCCGATTACCTCAGCAGGTACCAGCAGTGCCAGAAATTACTGTCTCTTGCTTTGGCTTCATTTGCCTTCATAACTTTCTCCATCCTGCAGGCTTGCTGTGCATGGACTGAGCTGCATTCCAGTTTTTCACAGTCTGGAAGTCCAAAGAGAGGTGAAGAGACACGGGTGCAGCTTCAGGGAACCGCGCTGCTTTGCCTCTTCACCAGTGGAAGGTAGAAGAAGCAGGGAGTGCCGATTACACTTGAGACCCAGCAGGACAGGCAAGACAGGATTGAATTGCAAACCTGCTTGGTGGAAATAAAATTTTCCCAGGATGACACAGGAGACAGGCGTGATGATAGTACTAACCTATTGACCTCAGCTCTTTTTACCTGGATTGTTAGTATCATCAGGCAGCAAAATACTGCAGTGGCTCAAATTTTCCTCTGCCTTTTGGGAAAATGCCTATCTGCTCCAAAAGCTTGCTGCTGTTCACAGAGCCCACTGAAGAGTCCAGCACACAAATGGTTTCACTGATCTTTGTGTGCTGAGGTTGAACATCTTTGAGCTTTCGACTATAGCAAACCTGATACCGGTACAATACAGTGACAGTTTAACACGTGATGTCCTTTACAAATCTAGATTGGTTATAACAAACAGTAAATTTGGAAAAAGCGGGGAAAAGGTGCAGCAAGGCAGCATTCTGCATAGTGTTAAAGAAAGGTACATGAGTGTTATTGGATGTAGGAGAGGATACCTGTGACATGCAGCACACTGTCTCCGTTGGATGGTTGAGCCTAAAAATTGTGTGGCTTTTTTTTAAATCCACACCTGGGTGCTGGATGTTGCCTTTTATTTTGTTAATATCGCTCTTCCTTGACTGCAGAAAAAGTTAGCATAAAACCACCTCTGCAGTCATGTGAGGTTCTGATCATTCAGCTCTCAGGCTACCGTATGATTTTTGAAACTGAAATGCCTCAAAGTAATTAACTTTGATGCAAGAACAACAACGTTTGCAGCCTCAGGCTTGTAGTTGTGCACGGTTACATTTGGGATGCCAATTTTGCAGTGAGCTTTCTACTCGCTTCTGAAGGAAAGAGATAAATGCTGTTTGTGAGAGACAGAACTTTGGGTTTCTCAAGCAACAGCCAGTGTTAGCAGGTAGGTATCACACAGAATCACCTCATCGCCCATACAATTAGTCCCACCAAAACCCAGTATTAGCTGATTTATCCTTGGTCACTCAAACACAAGTCAGCTGGCAACCAAACAATTTTGTTCAGCCCCAGTAGGTGGAAGATGGAGAAGTGGGGATTTAGCTCCTCAGTCAAGACTCCTCTAATCTTGGTGAAGTAAACAATTGCATTTCATTTGTTGTCATGTGTGTCACAGTGATAAAAATGAATTATATTGATGAAGTAGGACTTTCACCTGCTCTGGATTTGTCTTGGGACTTCCCTGCATAAGGGAACTTTAAAATAAATTATTTCCACTCTGGCAAATGCCTAGTTTAAAGCAAAAGTGAAAGCAATCAATGAAAAAGTCAAACTTCTGACTCTTTTTAGGAGGGAGGGAAGTAGTAAATAATGTTGCCTTAGAGCAATTTCTCCCTTGTCATCCCTTTTCCCCTTGCAGTTTGCTGTCACTAAACGCTGTGAGCCAGACTGTACACGTCGAAGAATCCTTCAGACGGAGTCAGTGGGGCTGCTCATGTGAGTAATTTGCAATGCACGCAGACAGGGCCATCAGGCCCAATGCCATTAGACTCATTTCAGCTATAAATTCTCTGGGCAAGGACTTGCATTTCTTGTCAGTAAAACACTGGCAGCATTTCTGGTGCTGTACTTTTTTTTACTTTTTTTTTTTTTTTCTTTTCTACAGCTTCTCATTTTCTCTCACCGTTTTCTTCACACACACACACACAGAACGAGAGCAGTGAGTAGTGGCAGCTCTGACGAGCAGTGCTAAGGCGCCTTGCTCCTCTGAGGGGACTCCTTTGGACAATTTAGTGATGTCACTCTGGCTCTAAACATTAATTCTGAGTGAGGAGCCTTCTCACTGATAGCAGGTTGGGAAAGACAGAGCCCAGTTGCAAAGGCAGGGAAAAAAGTTTCCTAGGTGGCTGGCGGCAGCAGGAGAGGCCAGTTGTGCCAGAGAGCCAGCCCAACCACTCGCTGGGCTGGCTTGGTCCCACCACGTACAAGGCGTGTGCAGGCAGGGCAACCTCCCAGCTTTGACTGCGTGTGAGGAAAGAAGCTGCTTCTGCTGCCACAGTAAACTCTGTTCGCTCAGAATAAAATCTCACAAAGCATAACCACCCAAATCCTGGGATGAAATGTTTCTGCTTGATCCCTGACACTTCTTGCTCTTTTCACTGGGAGAAAAGTAGTCATTCGTGGGTTGGGTTTTTTTCCCACTTTAATTACCAGCTTTGATGTGTCTATAAGGGGAATAATGGCAGTGAATTCAAGGTCTTCTCTCTGTTCTGCTACCTATACACTTGCATATAAATAGCAAATAGGTTGGAATAATGGCTGAAGAGACATATCAATGGTGCAGTAACTCTTTTCCTTTGTACCGGATCTAATAGGCTGGCAGTAAGAAAAATACCACTTAGACTTTGTTTTTAGGCTGAAACTTGTGTCTAGCCCAGGGCAGAGGCCCCACTTAAGTCCTGCTAAACCCTCAAACGGGCCTTACAGGTTCCCCTCTTTGGATACAGGGCTCCAGAGGGGTTTGCATTCTGTTCGTGGGTAAAGGCACGTAAATAATACTTTTATGAGTCAGGTATGTCTTCGAATATGCAACCTGATGGCAGACAATTCTATTTTATTGTGCAGATACTTGTTCTGAACCGCAAGGCTGGTAAGTCATGAAATATTAATGACCATGCAAATCTTCTCTTCTGTATCACAAGCTTTTTCTGTGTTCCTGACCCCTGACTTCCTTTAATCATCTCCTGGGTGTGTGGTCTGTTACTATTCTGAGATGTCTAGTGAACAGGCACAAAGTAATTACTTGATCCCTGCCTGCTGCAACAATCTTCTTGAAAAGAAAATGGGTAACTTTAGAGATGCTTCCTTCTTGTATTAAAATCAGCCCCACCTGCTTGCTTCACAGGGTTTCTCTTTTGGTGGCCTGAATGCAGACCTACAATGTTTGGTGTTATTTTCATGACTGTAAAAACAGCATTCTTGGATCTCCTACATCATCACCTGCTCCTCCATAGCTTAAATACAATTTCTATTTGGATGTCTTCTCCCCTCCTCTCCTACGGATTTTGCTTAAGGCATCCATACAAATAAGCTGTAACTCCAACCACCAGACGTTTTATTGTGGTTTGTTACAGGAAGGCCCAAAGATCTTTCAACCAGCAGCTGTAGTGCTTGTTACTTAGAGGGTTACCTTAGCCGTCTCCCTAATTAACTGGGCTGAATTGATGCCTGAAACATGAAGTGTTTTTAAGAACCGGGGCATGTGTTTTTGGCCAAAATCTCCTTTCCTTTCACAACTTACTCTCTAAAACCCCAAATACTAAAAAATAATGATGTTGCCATTGCGGGGAAGTAAGGAAATACTTCCTAACTCCCTGCCACACATAGGGGAGGTCAGTTTTTTGATGCCACGTGGGTCTGATGACCAGAGGAGAAGCAGCTGTACAAGCAATGTGGCTGCAGAGAGAGACCAGTAATCATGGAAGAGCATTTGCCGTACAGGAGCTATTTTAGTAAGCCAGCGTGATGGAAGTATAGACATGAGGAGGTATTTTTACAAGTGAGCTTGTAATGACTGCCAAGAGCATAGTGTAACACAGGGACAATAATGACCACGTGGTTTAATACAAGGTTATTAAATATTGACCTACAAGTGGTTTCTGATTTCTGGAGCAATTTTGCCCAAGTGCCCAAGAGTCAACAATGCAGCACCAAAGCCAGTGCTTTTAAAATGGCAGTTTCATATAGATAAGGAAGTTGGGGACACTAGATAAGGTCAAAACAAACATTATCAGAGCAGAGAAAAAAAGAACTGGGTTATTTCAGGTATTTGTAATATCCCACTTTTTAATACCTGGAATGAAACAGAATAAACTTTCCAGGGGTCTGCTCTTTAGTCTTCAATCAGTCCATGCCATTTCTGAGGAGCCAGGTACCAGCCTGGGAGGAATCCACACCCTGAGTTTTAAAGGTGCAAAGATATCTACCTCACCCTTGATTTCAGTGAGCAGCTACATGTCTTTAAGGGCAGAGGTATCTGTCAGCCACCACTTTTCAGACTGCTGGTGTCCTTTGTATTATTCCAGACCTTGTCGTTGCTTTCTAGCTGTCCAGATTTGTTCTTCATTATTTTTCTTTCTTTCACACTTTTCTTGGAGGTCTTTTTTCCCCCTGAAATGACCTCAGTGACTTCTGGATCCTGTAAGAAGGGCAGACCCACAGCTTGGCTCACACAAACAACAGTCGTGAAACAAAGTTATTCAGTGGCTTAAAACCTGGCAGCCTTCATCCTGGGGGCCACCCGTGATTTGACTGTGCCCTGTGCAGGGGAGAAAGAGCCCTTTGCCCTATGCAATGGAAAGATGATGTGCAACCAGCCGTTTGGTGCTGTGGAAGACGAGGAGAAAGCAGCTGGAACAGAGAAGCCAGAGCATCCCTCCTGGCCCTTTTGCAGCACTGCAGTGGCTCACCACAGGATGACTTGTAGTGTGTAAATGATGGGAATGAGTCCAGCTGCAGGTGCGGCCCTTCTTTAGCTTGCAAAAGTGACGATTGCTAACTCTGCTTCTAGGAAGAGATGAGCTCTGATCAGCTGAAAGGAGCAGTGAGTAATCTACGTGCCTTTGCAACTAAGCAGTGAGTCACTCTGTTGAGCAATAGCAAAAGTGCTGGCCTGCCCATCTCATGTTTCTTCTCTTGACACTCCAAGTTAACCTACAGCCCTGGTGTGCATCAGGGCCATCTTTTGCACACAAGAGACTCTGGGACAGTGGTTTTAATGCAAACCTTGCTAATAGAAGAAATGCTTTTGTAGGATGTATGTGTGCGCAGACACTCAGTATAAGAAATTATGAAGCTTTCCATGATTTTTCTGTATTTAGCATTTCTCTCTAAAGCTGCAGAATTGTTTTTTATTTGAATAACTCTTTCTCACTCCTCACCACCAGATTTCAGTAAGTGGATCACTCTCTCTTCTTTTGTGCACACAAATCTGGCCGGCTAGAGCTGGTTGGGCTGGTGTGCAGCAACCAGAGAGAAGCACAGTGGGTTTGTCTCCAGGGAAATCCATGGCCCTGTGTTCCCTGGGCACAGCTCAAAGTACACCAGCCCCCTCTGTCCTCCCTGCTCTCTACCACGCCTGCACTGCAGGACAGGACAGTGTGCATCCCATCCCTTTGAAGTCCACTCTGCCACCTCGCACTCCCCTGAGTGCGATGTCCTTATGTCCTTACTTGGCTTTAAGCTCAACCTGTGGTACCAGCATGTCAGGGATTATGAAAGCTGTTTGCCTCTGGTTTGAATGCAAGGCATGGGCTGGCTTGGCTTCATGTAGAAAACTGCACCACTGGGTGTTTTCAGCAGCTTCCCCTGCGTGCACAGTGCTATTTAAAGTAAAAGCACTTTGATTTGGAAAAGACAAGGATGAAGGTGAAGGCTAATAATGGAAGTTTATAAATGCAGCTGACATTATAACAGTCCATGTCTTTCATGCCATCCTTCATTTACTCTCCTGGCACTCCCTCCTTCTCTTAATGCCCTGTTGTTTTTTCCCCCCATGAGCATAGCGCTGCTGAGAGTAACTGGGGTAACTGAGTTTGATCCGTTTACATGCCGATGGGTATAGTGTGGGCTGTTACTTTAACCCTGTGAGTGAAATGATCCATGAAACCTCTATGGTGAACTGTGCTAAGGGACAGAATTTCATAATCCGTGGACTGTACTGCAAATAGTTTCAGGTGTTAAGAACTTTGAGTTCTTATAGTTCACAGGTATTAAAAAAACACTCATATAGTTAAGACTTTATAACAGAGACTCATCCATCATATCATCTTGTGTGTGTGGGTGTTTTTGGCACCAGCAGTGGGGTGCCTGACTTAGTCCTGGTCCGAGCTTCTCAGCTAGGCTCCCTCCCTTGTCAGCTGCTGGACACGGGCACTTCATCCTAGATCATCTAATACAAACGGGGAATCGTTCTCCACCTCTGTTACCTGCCTGGGCCCCTCATGTAGTGGTCTTGGCTGAACGTGACCTAAAGACAACTTCAGACAACTAAACCTACATGAGGAGAATGTGAACAGAACCTCTCGAAGCCCAAGGCAGGCAAAGTAGACACTGAGATCCTAGTCCTGTACTGCAGCCTTCAAATGGGATTATCTCCCCTTTTCTATCTCCAAGCCTCCTCTGTCCCTCTGCTTTCCAGAGTAGAAGCCCACCATGAAGGTACACAACTGAGTGCACACAAAGTAGCTGGTTTCTGCTGAAGCCTCATGTATTTGTAAAGCTGACCTTCCTCGACACAGCTCACTCATTGTCCTTCAGATTCCTTGGGGTTTCCTACATTGCAAGAAGAGGAACTCCTCTGCCTCAAAACCCTCATCAAAAAGCACTTGCTCAGATGTAGCAGGAGCAAAATAGTGCAAGTTCTGCAGCCGAAGTCATATTGGAGGAATTATTTCAAGCAGTCTGTACATTCCTTCTACTTATAATTTATTATTAACAGTCTGAGAGGGAGAAAAATAATTCATTAAACAGTCAGCAAGGCATTCATAAGACATTATTGAGATCAAGTCTCAGGGAAACACATGAGGCTTCACAAATATATTAAGTTTTATCTACCCAGTTAAGTCATTTTACATAAGAAAGTGAAACTTAATCCAACTGCTGTCTGTGTAGCTTCTGCTCAAGGGGAAACAAATCCAGATCCACCATAATCTGAGTAATAGGTTCAACATCAGTTCCCCCTTATCAGAGGGAAAGGAGCAGTTTCATCTCATAGTTCTGCAGTCTGCCCCATGCTTATCTATTCGCTGGTGGCCAGATATCAAAGTCAGTGGAATCCCCTTTGAGGGGCTGGTAAATGCCTTGCCGTGAAACCCTTCTCGCTTCTTCCTTGCTGCAGGTTGTCTGTGAATGTTTCATTCCCAGATGGGAGTTGCCCATACCCAGACTTGAGAAAAAGGTTTGAAAAAGTGGAATTTCTCCCTTAGCCCAAGTCTGTATTCTTGCTGTAGTCAGCTATGAGGCAGTAAGGTAGGCTCGGCCACATTTGCCCCTCAGAAAGCCCCGCTCTCTGTTCTAGATTGGGCATCTGGTATAACCGCTTCCTAACCGTGCTGCTTTGTGGTAGGATAATTTGGTTTTATTGAGAAGCCGAAGCCCACCAACAGCTTCACTTCTCACCCTTTGCTTTCTGAACCTCTGCCGTTTGCTTGTGCTGTGCAGTAGATGATTCTGTATGGGAAATGACTTAAAAACATCATAAAGACATTTCTGGGAGCAGTGGAGTCTTCAAAGGAAAATTCTTGGGAAGCTGGAAATATGGTGGGAGGGAAAATGTAATCTTTCTCTCATTTCAGATGAACTTCTGCCTTCCTTGAAATTCCTGTGAATTTCAAAGCCTTTGATAGTCATGAAACATCAGAGGAGCCTTTATGCTAAGCAAAACCTGTGTGAAAGCAGCCCTGCTTCTGATCCCACTGGGAGCTGCTGCACACCCTGTTCCTCCTCCTCATGTTTGTCATCCCCTCAGCTGATGCAGTCAGTCTGTGCCGGCTTGGGTGGTCACGGCTGTGCCCTTACAGTGCTGTGCAGGACAATGCTGGAGCAAAACTCATTACAGAACTTGCCTGCAATAGCCAGTGGGCCACCCCAGCTGCTCTCCTGCAAGCCAGCCTAGCTGCTCCCTGGGGCCAGCTGCGCTCTGTGCCCTGGGATACACTGCCTGCAGCAGAACACAGGGCACAGCTTGCCTTTATCCCAGCCTCCCTTAAAGGGTCAGCATCTCCTGGGAGAGCTCTGATGCCACCAGGCAGGGGTGGCAGATTTATAGGCAGCCACAAATCAATGTTATGATTGCAAGTTACTGAAAAGGACAGCACGACCACCAGCTGGGGCAGCCCTCCCTGGGACAGGTACAGCCTGGGTAGAGCTGGTGTGATGGGTGAGGAATTTCTTCCGTGTAACACAACCAGCAACAGGAGACTGTGCAGCAGATGCCATAGAAATTGCAAGGGCTGTAGAGCTGGGGAATGATCTCCACAGGCCCCTCTTGAAGGGGGGCACTGATCTCTGTGAGAGCAGATAGAGTTCTCTTACTTCCCAAGCTTCATTTTCCAACTGTTTCCAGCAGCACCTGTGGGTGTCCTACCACAAAGTCCTTCCAGAAATGTTGCTGGCAGAGAACAGCATGTAGTTGAGCAAAGGAGAACTGAGAGCAGAAGTCTCAAGGGGGTGTTTTCCACCTGGGCAATGGTTATTCTGCAAAGACTGATAGATTCATGCCGTCTTCATTCAATGGGAGGAAAGAGGCTGGTGAGGTAGCTGGGTGGTGGCATGGCTGGGCTCAGCCTGGGCAGAGGACAACCCCTGCTCCCGCAGTCTGTGGTGTACCTCTGCCTTGCACTTCCCTTCCCCAGGCACCAGCTGAGTGGAGGAGCTGGAACTGAATGGAGCAGACCATAGCATGTGCATCCCAAGAGAAAAAGGTTACAAAAGCTGAGCAAACAGCATCCGGGCCCTTGCCGGGAGAAGGCAGTTAGAGCACTGAGGAGTCTTCCTGCCACCACAAGCAGACTGCAGGTGAACCAGAGTCTGCAGCAAGAAGAGCTGCAGGTCTGAAATAGTCGTTGTCTAATCATTGTGGTGTCATTGCCAGTTCACTTACCTCATCTCTCACAAATGCAGGCTTATTTGTATTTTACCCACCCATCCAGTTGATTCACATCCAGATACATCTGATCCATGTGGCTGTGCATACTTCTTTCTTGTCCTTCACTGCATTTGTCCTTCTTGCATTCCCAGGCTTCTCAGGAGCTAGATTGCCTTCTGCCTTGCTCCAGCATGCTTCCTGCCTGCAGCAAGAGCTTTTCTCTCCAACAGGTAGCTCAGTTTTCTTAAACAAGCTGAAAAAGCATCAGACTATTTTTGGATGTGATACGTTTCACTGAAAGTGAATCTTATGCTTTCTGCTGGAGCAGCATTGAGAAGAAAATTCCTCTTGGTGTGAACCAAATGTAATTTTTGAACATGTGATTGGCACAAAATACACAGACAGTGACTTTCTGCAAGGATAAGCTGAACTAAGGAGTGGGGCAAGTTGAATGTTTTTTTCTTCCATTTATTTTTTAAGCTACTTTGAGTGAGTTGCTGCCTTTGAAGAAGGGCAATGAGGTCCAAGAGAGGTGTGGTACACAGCTATATAGCGATGTAGGCAGAGCTGTGAAGCACATCAAGACTGATCAACCTTAATGGCTTTTTGTTAGGTATACTACAGAAGGAAATGGTATGACTGGAATTATATGGACCAAGGTCAGGATATGAATTTGTAACTGAGGCAGAAAATTGCAAAATAAAGCATTGTCCGGCTTTTCACGTGACTAATGAAGCATTAGTCTTTGAGGCCCCTTCCCTGGAGATATTCAAGGTGAGGCTTGATGAGGCCCTGGGCAACCTGGTCTAGTTGGGAGTGTCCCTGTGACTGCGGGGAGGTCGGACTAGATGCCTTTGGAGGTCCCTTCCAGCCTGGATGATTCTATGATTCTCTCACTTGGCATTGCTGATCGTTACCACCAAACACAAATTTAAGCACAGCTCCCATTCTCACCCTGCAGTGTTTATAAAGCTGGTCCTCTCCAAAATGGACTCACTTATGCAGAGCCAGCAGACATGACTTAGCAATTAGCCAGAGACCACACAGAGGAGGAAAAAAGAGAATCAGCTCAAATTACTTCTCACCCCTTCTATGGGCAACATGGAACGTTTTTTGACTGAATTGTGTTTGAAACATGGTGCACTGATCTTAACTCAGAGGACAGAAATAGTACAGTTGCCTAAAACAGGTGCAGTTACAATAGCAGAGATACTTTCACATCATGCTACTTCCTACTGAAAGTTTTACTAAATAAGATTTTTTTAAAGTATACAATAAAAGCATTCAGTATCTGAGGCAAATGTGGCAAGGGGAAAAGAAGGGAAATTATGCTGAAATCTGGCAGTATGACAGGGTGGTTTAGAAGACAAATCCTTTAGAAGAAAGAAATTTAGGAAAGTTTTATTGTAAGTGAAGAAATTAAGATCTGTGGGCTGACCGGAAAGGCTCTAAGTTATCTGATCTGAATGTAAGGCAAAGGAGGTTTTTGCCACAATAAGCAGCAAGACAAAGAGGAAAACTCAACATAATAAAGTGGTAAAGTCCAATACCAAATTTAAGCCCATCTTCCACCTTTTTCAGAAAAGAGAAATTCAATCTGAGCAAAGCTAGGGAAAGGGAAGAAAATTAGATACAGAAGGTACGATGTTAGTCACCTTTTCCCGTTTGAATTTTGCAAGAACTGCAGCTGAAGAGGTAAGAGTAGATAACCGGAAGGTATATATCAGAGAGGCTTTCCTGAGAACTGGTGGGTCCATTGAGTGGCAACAGTGGAAAAGCAAAGCCCTTCAAGGAACGGTCTTCTATGGAAACTGAATGATTTTGAGATATTGCTCTTCACTGCAGAGTAAGACAGAGAGGGAGAGATGTAACCCCAAGCTACTATTCTTAAACAGTAAAAATCAAGGAACCATTGGCCTTGTGGTAACTAGACAACTCCCAGTGGCCGTCAGCCTCTCTAAGATAAGTTCATTGCCTTTTCACAAAACCCTCCTATTTGGATTCACATTTTCCCCTAATCTCAAGCAGAGCTTCATTGTTTGATCTGTGTGATAGATTTTAGATATTTTGGCACAGAGGTGTAAGCAACACGCCATGCACTCAGCAAATCTCTATATGGAGACTGCTGGACTTTATACTTGCTGCAGAGCTGTGGGAGAGGGAGATCCCCAAACAGAACTGTGTTGCTTTGTCAAGCATCTCCAGGACTGGAGATACGGAAAATCACAGAATGACATTTCAGTTGCAAGGAAAAATTAAGCCCTTTTTTAGTGCAATATGGTAATTTTCCTTCTTCTGCCATGCAAGCAAAAGGTTTCAAAAGAACATGGAGCTAATGTGCTTTGGCAGCCATTGAAGTAGGTGATGAACATCTCTTGACTTCTGTGGGGCAAATTAAAGCACAGTTGCTGCTGAAAGAAGAGCTGGTAGAAGATTACACCCATCTTACAACAAGTTCTATCAGGCCTTTTTCCTCGCTGGACCAAACACATGTTTTCAAGTATTTTTACAGTGGAGAAATGCACGTTGTCAATTTTTTTTTATTTGCAACTTTTCCTCTCCAGATGCAACAATCTGCCTCCACTGGAAAAACTGTCACATCCATAAGGCTACAGGGATATGCTTCAGCTCTGACAAGAAAATAGATGCAGGTGATCTCTCCCCTGCCACATCCCCAAACAAAATTGAATCAGAAATAATCTGGCTGATTTCAAGTGTAGCCAGAAAGTGGCAGATAAGGGAAAAGCCCTCCTTTAGCTGAAAACTTTAGTGACTTTATGTCAGCCATAAAAAACCTGATTCCAGCTGTAGATTTCAAGGAAATGACCAAATCTGGTAGGTGGAACTTGGAGGGGATATCAGGGAAGATAAACTGGTTGAGTTTTGCCTGTTTTTAATATTCATCACATCCATGTTTCATAATCCCATAGTAAATAGCCATCATTTTCCCATTTCACAAAGTCAAATGCCCACATGCCCACTTGCACACAAGAAAATTGATCCAAGTGCAGCCTGCAGAGTGTAGACAGGTCATTTTAAGACTGGGGAGAGACTGAGGGTGTTGCTGTTAATCAAAGAGATGTTTAACATCTTTCTGACAACAAACAATGCAAATAACAGTTCCACTGGCATCCCTCTGGCCTAGAGGTGCTGTTAAGACAGTTCTTGTCCTTAATATAAATATCTGCTGCAGTGTCCTCCCCACTGTCCTGTAAAATCCACAAACATCCCCACCTTCCCCATCTCAGTTTCTCTTCTCTGAATGCTTAAAGACTTGGGAACTCCACACTGCTGGTGGGATTTCAAAACCCAGCCCAGGCTCAAGTGCCAGGTTTGGGCTAAACAGCTGCTGTGTACTGTCAGATCTACACATTACAATGATTTGTACAGCCCATTGCTGAACCAGCTAGAGCTATTTGTTTAAAAAATAAAGAGACAGATAAATTCAACTCTTCCCCTTCTCCTAGCAAGCTGCTATCATGTGCCTCTCTTAAAAATGGCTTGCTCCAGAATGCATTAGAGCTAAATTATCATTTATGTTTGTCACAGGGATTGCTAATGTGTAATGAGATTTTAGAGTTAATGTTTTGTACAAAGCACTTAGTGGATCTGGGATGAAATTGGTTCAGGATTCTGATGTGGTGTTTTAATTAAAGATATTTTCCAATCAGGGCCGAGCAAACGACTTGTCAGAAGACTTTGTACCCATCAGCCAATATACCAATGCAACGCTGGTCTCGCTTTCTGCTTTTGGGTGTTCTTCAGAGAATTAGAAGAGATAGCTTCTCTGAATCTCATGTGGAAGAGCCTTTCTTAGCTGCAACCCTTATAGGAGAAGCAGCACATATTCAATGCTCTGAAACTTTCACCTGGATGTCAATGGTCTGGTTCACTGCAGCGTGACGCTAGCCCTATGCTGCTTTGATTTTTTGGACGTGCAACTGCAGATTGGTGCAATACATGCACACAGACTAAAAGCAATGAGAAGCCAGGTCCTGTGAGGCAAGTCCTGAGCTCTCATTTTTTGTAGCAGGGTCTTGAGCTCTGACTGCCAGCTCCTCTTTTCTCTCCTGCTCTGCTGTTAGGCACAGGAGCCAGGGAGGAGGCAGATTTCCAAAAACTGGACCCGTTAAAACCAGCATGATTATGACGTGCCTCTGCTTTAAGCAACAGGCTTTGAATGTATGATTGAATGCAAACATCAAATGCATGCTAATAGGGACAGGTTTTATTAACTGCTAATCAATAAGGGTCCTTATTACCAAAGTAACACATTGTTTTCTTAGCTATCTCTGGGTCATACAGGGAACTTCAATCAGCATCAGCTCTCAAGGTGGGGTATCTAGTTAAAACAAAACCACAAAGTTATAACCAAGCATGAAGTGGAGGACAGGGATCTGGTTTCAGGCATGGGCAAGCCTATGGCAGAAAAACAGCAGCCATCCTCATAATTTGCTTTGCCCATCCTACAGTCCTGAGAAGCCAAGCCAGGTAGAGCTGTTGAGGAAGAGCAGGGGCAACTCAGGGAAGTGGCTCCTGCTGGGAAGGGACAAGAGGGAGGAGTTGCCCTTCTCAATGTTCCTCACACTAAACTTCCTTCATGTTTCCCCTCTCACCTCTCCAGCCAACAGAGCTGTGACCAAGGCCCCCCTTTGCTCCCTGGCCCCCCTCTTACTCCAGTTTTTGCCCTACTCCCCACTCTCCAGGCAAAGGTGGCCACTGGCCTTGTAGCCTCCAGCCAGCCCCTCTGGAGGCTGAGTCAGCTTCACAGATGCAAAACAGCACTGCTGGAGACCCATGCAGCATGGGCCTGCAGCTGTGACATGGCAGCATCATTAACTTGGATAATAAGACTGAGCCATAGCAAATCACTCTGGATTTGTACAGCTCCATGTTTGTTTTTGCAGTGTTTCTGACATAAACCCCTTTACAGCTGCATTGTTATGAACCTTTCAGAAGTATGCATTGCATCCTGCTTGCTACGGTAATAGAAACAAATCCTTCTCTTTATGCTTATGATTGCAATGCATTTGATTTGTTTGTTTGTTTTTCTAAGAAGACCAAGGAGAAAGCTTTCATTTTACAGAGTGTTTGGATGTTTTAATATATGTGTATGAGTTTTTTCTTGTATTTTTCTTTTGCAGGTTTGCACATCAACCTCAAACTGGGACAAGGTTCCATCACTGTTTAGAAACTGATGAGCAGTGAGTAGGGATTTTAATCCCAAAAGTAAATTGTAACATAATCTGTTCATTCGGTGAACTCTCTAGCTCAGTATGAAAATTCACCTGTGTAAAAGGATGCTACTGACTAAAATTGAGAGATAAAGGTGAACTTTGCAGAAATAAATCTCAGATATACATATCTAGTGTGTGGTGGATACATGAATATGGTGGATAGTGTAACATTTTCTTTGCATAAACCTTGTCTGACATCACAGGATTTCAGGAAATTACAAAGACAGGAGATCAAGCAGCCTATTCAGGTCAGCCCCTCAGTGAAATAGCATCCTGCTCCATAAAACATGATACGCACCGCTTCATTGTACATCTCTTGTCTAGCTGTGTGGTTCCTTTAGCTGCAAGAGCATTGACACACCACTTAATGAGTGGTCTTGACCTTTTCAGAGGCAGCGAGGTACAAGCATGCATGGGGCATCTTTTGCTGCCAGTCCCAAACGTTCCAAAATCATGAGTCAGATCTCCCCGACTCATAAATTATAAGACTAGCTGAAAAAGAATTGTTCATGAAAACTCCCAACAAATGTGTTAGTGTTCTCCTCTGCCATGCACTTTATTGAGTCTATGGTTCTGAGCCCTCAGAGGTCACTCAGGTTAAATTTTAAGTATTTTGTTCTCTATAAGCAATATGAAATTCTGCTGATGTTCTCATCCATTCAATTACAGGACTCAGTTATGGAAACTGAGGAATTACAGTGAACTCTAAGAGTTGCTTTGTGGTACTTCTGATGCACATCTCTGCCAACATGCGCCGATCTGTATGAATTTAAATCTCCATGAAGAATTGCTGGGCAATCAAGACAGTGAACCAGTTGGTAGGTTTAGATCTCTGTGGTCAGAGATCCTCCCCATGTGTGGGGATTGTGGAGTAGAGAAGAAACGGATGTCTGAGTTGATGGAGAGCCAGGGACTTCCCATCCTCGGTGTGACTACCATCTACAGGTCAGTTCTCTTCAGGAACTGACCACTCCAATGGAGAGATTGAGGGAGTATTTACAGAATCCTTTTGTTAATGCAGGTAATGCATGCCAAGCACCCACATCTCTCTCACTCTGGAGGGTGAAAAGGCCAGATTTTAGCATATGGCAATGCACCATCACTCACACTGTGGTGCTGAGTGATGGATGCGGCTGGGACGCAGACACACCTCTCTGTTGCAAACAAAGCTGTCACCGTAGCTTTAGACACATGCATTACCAAAGCAGATCAAAGTCTTCTGCAGAAGTCCCAGTACTCAGGTGATCCGGTTTGGTGTTTGCTAGAGGAATGATTTCACAGCAATGTGGAGTGGGTTTTTTTTGCTTTTACGCTCACACTTTCATCCAGCCTCTGGATGAAAGATCACTTCTCCTCATCCTCCTTCTCTGCCATTTGCTCCTTAGAGATCTGTCTCTGCCAACATGCTCTTGACACCACTGGTAGCCCTGGCTCTGAGTATGGCCTCCCTCTGCCCCCACCCCCTGCCCCACAGCGGTGTCCCAGTGCTTCCTGCCATGTTGAAGGAGAAAAAGTTGAGAGGGATGTGGCAGGGAGAGCTGTGTGCAGGAATTGTGCTTCCCTGGCACATTAGAGGCTGAAAATGAGGATGGATGCAAGGCATGTGCGGGCATATGGATCCTGAGCTATGGCTCCTGAGGAAGTGGTTTGAGAGGGCTGCTTAAGGCGAGGATTTTAGGGAATGATGAGGTCTGAAATATGGCCAGAATTTTCAGTGAGAACCAGCTAGGTAGTCAGCACTGTTGGAAATCAGGCCATTCATTAAGCTGTGGGATAAAAAGTACCATCCATGCTTCTGGGCTGTGGCTCTGCAAGACACATTTAGGCAAGGAGGTTCAACCATGTACCTTCTTCTGATCTTCCTTATCTCATGATGCTTCTGCTTCCAAGGCTTCATATCTACATTTTGACCTCTGGTTCAAAGTCTTCATTTGCCTTTTGCTCCCATAAGATGATTATTTCCCTCCTCTGCACCGGCTCTTTTGTTCCAGAAAGCATTCGTAACTTCAGTTTGAGACGTGTTTCTTTTGGCCTGAGATCCAGGGCTTTTGGACCCTCCAGGTATCTGGCCTTGAATCCTGCTATTTGTTGGGGTGCCAGAGCTGTTCTGGAGACCGCAGCCATCAATTCCTCAATGCTGCACTTCTTTAGCACATTTGGCTGTGCCCTTTGGCAGCCTTCACTTAGTGCCTTGACACTAAGTGTCAAGGCACTAAGTGGTTTTAATACTAACAGTGGCATTTCCTGGGAGCACCACTTTGATTCTTCTCTCACTGGTACAAAACTCCTTATTCTATAAAATAGTGCAATTTCCAAGCCTCTGTAGCAGGAGTCATCTTACTCCAGCCACGGATTCATGGGCAGAGGATGCCAGTGGGATGCCCTGGTTGCAGCAGCTGCTCATACCAGTGTGCCTGTTTAGCAAGTACAGATGGAAAACGCTGTTGTTTTCCCCTCATTGATCACTGTCCAAAGCATCTGAGGCTCCAACGGAAGAGCCAGAAGGGAGCAAAGTTGATGTTCCCACAGCTTTGGTACTTCCTATAATATCTCAATTTCTTTTGAAGTTACATCGTGCTTCAAGCTTAGTATTGTAGCTGTGTTGGCCTCTCATGATAGGGCTGTTCTGGCTCAGGTGTGGCTGCAGGGACCTGCAGCAAGCTGTTTGGCTCAGGTGTAGGGACATGCAGGTTTCTCCAAGCCTAGGGGCCTGTTTGGCCCTTAACTATGCCTTTTTTCCCCTTTTCTTTCTTCTTCTGTTGCTGGTGCAGGTGGCTGGAGTGAGTACTCTGTGCAGTTCTTCTGTTTCAGACAGATAAAGACATCTGTAACCGTCAATATCTATCAGCCCTGTCCCTCTGCCATTTTTCTTTTGTTGTTTTACACAGACTTTTACAAGTGGCTCCCTCTCAAATTTCTGGTGAAATGAATAATGTCAGCTGAGCCCATAAATCTGTTTTCCTCTGAAGGGGGAGGAATGTACCACAGGCACAGGAATGTTGCTGAAGAGGCTGAGGAGGACACAATTGCAATTAGACTAAACAATTATGGTAACTTCCTCCTATACCTCCTCTCTTCCTCTGGCAAGGTGCTCTTCCACTGCCCACTCAGCCTTCCCAAAAAAGGTTTCCTTCAATGCTCTGCTCTTTCCAAAGGCAGTGAGATCGTAATGCGGGGTGGCCCTCAGCTTGAGGGGCCCTGTTGGCCCCATGGCACTGCAACAGCTCAGGGTCTCATTGCTTTAGTTAGCCACTATCCCAGGTAAGAGGTTTTTTCCCCCTTTTCTGCTTTTGCTGATGCTGAATTATCATTGCCAGGAGTAATGTCAAGATGCTGCCTGACCTGCCAGCAGCTTCAGCTGTGGCAGTTGAAGGGACATTTCCATTGGCCGCCCCCCCTCGCCTCTCAGTGACAGCCCATCAGGCTGGAGCAAGCTGTTGTTCCCTCTGGAGACTTGGCTACACTGGACCCCGACCCCATGTGGGGGACACTGCTGTGCCTGCGGGACAGTGGCCCACCTGGGTGTGGGGTGGGCCCTCCTGCTGCTGACGACTTCTGCATGGGAGCTAACCACCTTTAGTTTATGGATGGACATCTTTGCTTGGAAATTGCCCCCAAATCTGGCCCAGCATCGGCCACTGCCCCAACAGGTCACCGTGATGGGAACATTGGAGCTCTCTGCTTAAAGAGGCACGGTGGCACAGCAGACGGCCTCCTCTTTCCAGGGCCCTCCGTTTGCACCTGTGCCTAATTACATCCGCAGGCGGAAGCGCTGAACAGAAGGATGTGTCTGAAGAGCCAGACCATGCTCTCAGAAAGCTGCTTAAATTGCTATTTTGATCTCTACCACTCCTCAGAAACCTTCTCTTTGTTTAAAGGCTTTTGCTAAGTGAATCCAACAGTTGCCTTGCCATTCCTTGCTGCTACTCGGTAACTGATTTTCCTTTTCCCTGCATGCGATGGCCTCGCTGCTGAGGACGTACAGCACAGGATGGCACAGAGGGCTGCACCAAAACCTCCCGGGCCCCTCCTCTCCTCCTTCTTCTCCTCCATCCCTCTCTGCTTGCCCTGGCACAGGCCCATGCTACAGGAGATGTGGGGTTTTGTCTTGTGAGCAGGGCTCCTTCTTCTCAAACCCCATAAAGCTGGCAAGTGCTCAGGTGGCGGGGCCCAGCCTGGCTGTGCAGCCAGGAGTGGTTTATGATGAGAAATGGTCTGTCGGCTGCTGCAGACTCGCAGCAGCATAAACGTGTTGTCTGCAGAAACAACAGAGAAACGAGGGGAGGCAGGGAGAGATTAACTGCGGGTGGGATGGTGCAGATATGGGGAGTGGAGGTCAGAGAAAGCGTGGGTTTGAAACCAAGACCAGAATGTAATGCTATTGCTTCGTGATTTTTTTTTAAGTAAAAAGGCAGAGAAAACTGTCAGGTTTTAACATGGGCGAGTGTCCAGCGTCTCCTTCCAACACTAGTAACTTATCTGTATCAGTTCTGCCGCCCACCTCCTGTCACCACTGCTCATCGAAGCATCAGGAGAGTGCTGTGGTGGCACTGAGTCTCTTGTTTCTCAGCCATAAGATCATGAATAGAGGTTGCTATTTTTTGAGACTTGGAGTAAACTAGAGAAAAATCAGTGGGTCCTTGTCTGGCTGCCGACCAAATCAAAGCCTTGCTTCAGTGTGGGAAGCCTCAGAGAGGGTTTTAAGTACTGAATATTTGTCACTGACTTTGCAAGCTCCATTGCTCTTACCCCTAATCTTCCTCACTTGCTCATGCTGTGCATGCAGAGGCAGGGAGGGATGATAATGGACTTGCAGTTGTACTTGCTGTTCCCATAACAAACGGCAGGATCCTCACATAAATTGTTTGAACATGTAACACTGCTCTTATTTCTTAACGATAAGGGCTTAGGAGCTGCCCTTTTCTAAAATGAAAAAAATGAACAGAGTGTTATCTCTTTGTTTTAAAAAGTGATCCCAGCAACTACAAAAACAAAAAGCCATTACGGTGATCCTTAAAGGTCTTGCAAGCTCTTATGGAAAAGACTTTCCACTCACCAAGTCTGGCTTCCCCCCCATTCCCTCTCCCTCTTCCCATCCCACATGGCTCAAGCTTTCTAGGGCAGCCCGAGCTCCTATATACAACTGAGCTGAACATGCTTGCACTGGAGGGCATGTCAGAGGTCAGTCCTGTAGGGAGAAGTAGCTACTTTGGATACAGTGTCTAAAGCCAAGTGCTCAAATCTTGCTCCAGTCCCTACTGCATCCATCATCAATTATATATCTATACTTGGTGTTTACACAGGTTTCTTGTTTATCATTAAATATTTACCTCAAGGCTCTGCATCTGCTGTTAGACCCAACAGTAGCATCTATTGTTTATGCCAAGGAAAGAAAATTTCACCATAACCTTTTGATGCTATGGCACAGATCTATTAGATGGCTCATGCCGAGCCACAGCGAGCTGCCTGCTGCCTCTTACCTAGACCGGTGAACACAGTAAGGGTGTGCTTAAACTTGAAAACATCTGAGTCTAAAGAACTAACCCCCTTTTTTATCATGTGTTTCATAGATCTGTTTCTTTAAGTAGTAGGAACAAACTCAAAAAAATCAGATTGAGCAGCATATATAGACACATGTGTATGCATGCACACACACATACAGGCTTGCAATGACAACCCTGAGGTAAAAAATGTGATGATGTGAAGTGACCTTACTGCCGTCCCAAGACAGGGCTCAAGTCCTTGGAGCTGGTTTCATGATCTCTGGAACAGAAGGCTTGGAAACTTAACCCATTTGATTTCTGCATAGCCTTCCTAGCTTTACATGCATATGTAGGTTAATGCATGCATCCATTAACTTTCTCACTGTCAACTGCTGTTAGTGTAGCTGCTTAATGCCCTGCTGGGAGGGAGATGGATGGGCTCCTCCAGATGCCACCTTGATGCTGCTTTTTTTAGTTCAGCCCCAGGGGATGCAAATCCTAGATGGCTCTCCTGGAGCTGTGTGTGGCCATGCAAAGCAGTCCATAGACATGCCTCTCACCTTAGACTCACAATTTGACGACACCCTATGCTATTCTTTTGTATATTAAGTGGAAATAATGACTTTGCTAAAGAAGATAAGCATAACTTCTTCCCAGGTGAGGAAAAAGAATGACTGAGGGCTTTACTTATATGGGCTGAGCCAGCTGCAGAGGTGTGAATTGTCTTCAGAGTTATAAGAGCTGCCAGTCAGCTTTGTGCCAACCCCCTAGAGCATGGTTGAAGCTTGGAGTGGCTATGGGGAGGTACTGGGAATGGAGGGGGAGGCAAGAGAAAAAGAAAGAGGGCTGATGTGTGAATGAGAAGAACGTGGTATATGAAAGCAAATTCCTCATCTGTCTCTGCAGGTTTTATGAACTAACCAAATGGCTGCAAATAAGAGCAACTTCCTTCAACATGTTCTGTGTTTAACATGGTATTTACTATGGCTGTGTCTTAGTGAAGTCTTTCCCTGCACAAAACTTTAGGGAGATGGTCTGTGTCAGTCTGTTGCATGTATTAGAAAGCAGGTGGATTTATTTAGCTCTTTGGGTGGTAAAAAGTGTACTTTCTATTATTCAGGCAGGAGGTAATATCAATGTATCTTTCACTGTTTGTTTTTGGCTATATCATGAAATTGGTCTATGTAACAAGGAGTTGGAGGAGGACTGGAAGGAGAGAGATCTAGAGCCAGTGCAGACAGGAGGTATGGCTGAGTGATAAAGAGTGAAAGATGCTGACCAGGCTCAGGCCACACACAAAGGGCTGGCTGACCTTCCTGATGCTCCCTAACTGTGGAGGAAGATAGACCTTGACAGAATTGTGGCTGTGGTTGGAAGGGAGCACACGTCCATATTTGAGTACCATGAAGCTGTGGGGTGGGTGCCATCTTCAAGAAGAATTCTCCTGTTGGCAAGGAAGAGAAGCAGGTTTTGGTTGGCCCTGTAAAGAGTTGCTGGGAGTACTATGTTCCCACCGTGGAACTATATAGTTGGGTGAAAAGACTTCCAACTGCTGGAAACCTGCTGCTGCAGCAGCCCCACCTCCCCTGCTCAAGAAACCAGCATATCTTGGAAGTACAATCCATGGGTGGAGATGGGCTCTCCTGAGCCTAAAGTGCTTCCAGATCTTAATTAAATTCTGCTATGCTGAGGTGTTGCTGCTTTGTACAATTAATTTCTGAGCTCTTATTGACAATTACCCTAAATTAAAACAAATAGTCTGCTGGCTGAAGCACAGTGTTCTTTGGAACAGCCAAGGGTGTTTTGGCGGTGGACAGGGGAGAGGAAGGGAGAGAAAT
Source organism: Pedionomus torquatus (assembly GCA_013398155.1). NCBI lineage: Eukaryota > Metazoa > Chordata > Aves > Charadriiformes > Pedionomidae > Pedionomus > Pedionomus torquatus. The sequence continues at coordinate 264,525 of VZRU01004108.1, read as the reverse complement.
AACTCTGTTCTGACCCAGACCTCAGTCCTGCTGCTTGACCTGGGTCTGTAGTAGGGAGAGGAGCCCTGCCCACCAGTGGTGCTCTGGATGTCTTCAGAGTCTCAGTCCAGCCCTGCCCTGTTCCTAGACCCTGGAGAGGATTTGCTGTGGTGTGAGGGTATCCATCCATTCTGGCCAGAGCAGACAAGGTGGCTTCTCAGGGTGCTCAGTTTTGTTCTAAACTCTTCAAGGCAGCTGCAGCGTGGTGGAACATCTGGTTGTGCTGGCCTGGCCCTGAAGTGGTGCTAGGCTGCTGTGCCTTATTTTCATGTATGCACAGTGCCTTGGTGTTGGCCAGTTTTGGCAGGCAGGTGGTGTGGGGAAAGCCCAGTGAGTCGGGCTGAGCGGGCCCCTCTTGCCTGCATTGACTCACAGGACTCTGCACTGAATGACTGGCAGGGAGAGTGCTGCCATTTAGGAGAGAGGTAGTCATCCTCAGGCGCCTGCACCTCCTTGCTGTTTGCACAACCACCACATTCCCAGGCTGGGGGAGGTGGAGACTGGACAAACATGCCTGGACAGAGTTGTGGCATCCTGAGCTCGGGGCTGTGCTCCTGGGGGAGCTGCTCTGAGCTGTCCTATTAAAGCGCTTTCTCTTGCCTAATTGGAATTGCCAGGGGTTGCGTGTGTCTTCCAGCAGAGCACAAAGCGATGTGACGACAACTGTCATGTGTCTTCCTTCTTCTCCATGAAAGAAGTCTTGACAGATAAGTACCTAGGTGGGCTGTCGTACACAAAAGCACATGCAGATGTATGTGTGTGCCCCCTTGTTGGCACACGCTTAGAGGAGACCCCATCAGAGCCATGCCCTCTGTGTGGAGCTGGAAAGGGGCAAACCTGTATGCTGAGCTGGAGCTTGGAGGCAGCTCTGACCGCATCCGGGTCTCCTGGGCTCTGCAGCCAGAGAGTATAAACACATGAGGTGTGAGGACACCCAGTGCAGGCCAGTGTTTATTTGATTTGCATGGTAGATTTTGCTGTTTTCTGAGAGCAGGAATGCTGCTTACTCCTTCACCTCCCCTAGCACAGCTGCATCTCTCTGTCCCAGCCCCAGCTGCCACAGCTTAGCTTTGCCTCAAAACACATTCTTGTGCTGGGTGCAGTGCCTCTGCGCTCTCAGATGGAGACTGGCTTTTAGCTGCCCTTGCCTGCATGGCATCTGCTTCCCTCTGCCTTTTTAATCCTCTGCATTTTCCATAACCTAAAATAAACTAGTAACAAATCTGGGATGCCAATTGGACAGATCTGGGGCCGTGGCATTCCATACCTACTGTGATTTCTGCAGCAGTCCTTTCTTTTTCTTTTCTCTTTTCTTCTCGTTACACAGAAGACTTGTGAGAAATGTATTCTTATGTCAGTAACATTCAAAGGCAAAAAGAAAACCTGCCAGAAAAGAGCCTTAAAAGTCTGACACATTATCATTCAGGGGAGAATTTTCAGTAGAATTATGCTGGAATTTTTCCAATAAATAAATTCTACAGACTTTTAAGGGAAAGCTTTTAGATTAATGAAAATATTACTTAAATTAAAGTTCATCCCATTAAGCCATCAATTCCATTGTCATTGCAGCATCATGTGTTTAATGTTAATGACATGCACAAATAAAAAGGAAGAAACCTATTTGTTTTATTGTCCCGAAAGCTGAGTATGGTCTGTTGTGGAAAGTTAAATACAAACCGGAGCAGGCGCAAGGCAGGATCAACAGACTTGGTAAAAATGCTCTTGTAGAGGGTATGTTGCAATGTACTGCATATGGAAATTGTAAGAAATGTGTTTGGGCTTGTGATTTCAATGAACTGTTT
>VZRU01004108.1:178450-255390 GCA_013398155.1 Pedionomus torquatus | reverse complement strand
AAAAAATCCCCCAAACCAACAACAAGCCAATAAACCCAGCTATGTGGGTTGGGTGGTTAACACTGATGGAAGTTGGTGATCAACATTCAAGTGCTGCCGGTGATGAAATCCTGCAGTGTCTTGAGGTCAGACAGTGACCTATTAACCAAGAATAAGATGAAGGTCTTGATGTGACATAGCAGGAGGCCAAAGTGCATGTCAGCGATTAAAAGCAAGTGTTGCTTGTGGTAGCTCATAAATATAACACTCAGCATCTTGCCCCCTCCCAGTAGACCTAGATACCGGGCAACTTTAGCTTCCTTTTAATACTGCTATATCTATGACTGAAATCATAATATTTATGCAGGGTAGTTTTTCAAGAAGCTTACTGAATGTGAAAACAAGTTCCTGGGTTTTCCCCTTTCATGGAAGCAAACTGAAGGTCAGATTTACAATGTTTTAAGCTACATTCTGTGCTCATTTACACAGCTGTAATCTTGAGTTATGCCACCGAGGACAAGCAATTGCTCCAGACTTACAGGGATATAACAGACAGCAGAATTTAGCTCAGGGTTGCCAAAGCTCGACAGAAAAGGAGCTGCAAGGGTGGAATTTGATGCTTGTGAAGTCACTTGTGTATATTCAAGAAATGCAAGAGAACAAAGATTTATTAGCAGCGTTTCAGAGCATTATTGAAATTAGGTTTAATTATCTGTGTAATTTGCTGGAACCAGCATTTTAGCATTTTTGATCAAGTATATGCCATTAATTTTAAAAAGAAACGTACCAAGCTGCTCTCAAAAAGTAAAGAGAAAAGATTTAAAAAGAAAGCCCATAATTTCTAAACTGCGGGTTTTGTAAGCTTTGAAGGTTGTTGTCAGTCGGGTCCCTCTCCTCTTCGCAAACAAACAGTCCGTTTGCAGTTTATTCATATGGAAGAAAGTTCACATCATCCCAGAGGATTATTCCAGCAAGCAGGGAAAGGAAATATCTCCTTGTTCCCAGGCCTGCTGAACTCTGCCATCTCTCTCCCTCCTGTCCCATGAATACTGCCTGGAAACAGTACTGGCTGTCCTTGGAGGAAGGAGAAGAAGTGAAGCTGGGAGCAGTAACCCACCCACTCCTTTGCAGCAATGAAAGCACAAGGCTTCTGCTCGGACCTGTACCCCATCACTCCATTCAGACACACTCCACGGGTACCACTTGGTTTGGAGGCATCAGCTCCATGCCCACACCTTTGTTTCTGCACGGTCTTCCCGCCAGCCTTGTGGTGAGGTGTAGCCTCTGGTCATCTGAGCTTCTGGCAAAGAGGGATGTTCTTGTGTTGAAAACAGCAGCCATGCCAAGACGCAGTAACTGTTGCTTTTCTGCTTGTTTCTGTGGAAACTTTTGAGAAGACCTTTAGCCACTCTCTTTGTCATGGATTAAATAGCAACAACGATGCTTCCCTCTTTCTAAAAGAGTGCTTTGAGGATACAGTCATTAATATGTATGAATAGCTTGAAGCTTACATGAACACTGCAATGTTGAGGGCTAGAGGAATGCCAACACAGCCAGGTTATTAGCTGTCATTTTGCCAAACCTCTGCCCAAGCAAACCTTTGTTTTCAGGACAGCTGCTGAGTGGTGGTTTTCTGTGGTCAGCACTTGTCTAGTTCAGATTTTCACTTCTTTTTTTCCCTTTACAGCTTCTCATCCCCTGCCTCCATGTATGACTTCAGCAGCACTGAGGTGGTCAGCATGTCATTTTGGGAGGCATCAGTAAGTAAGAAGGTGGGGGGATGCTGGTATTGAGCCATGGCTTGGCTCAAACGGCAGAGAAGCATCAGCTCAGACTTTCTCAGTAAATTATTAACTTTTGTTTGTGCAGAGGACAGAGCCACGGTAAGAATGCAATTAATTACGCTGGCAGCCCAGCCAGGCCAGCAGTCAGTGGTACTCTCACTTGCAGCTTCTGGCTCTGCAGGTCTGATTTGAGAGTAACTAATTAAACGCAGGTGCAGGCTAGAAGACTTGTTGAATTAATGCACAGTGTCTTCTTTTCTGTGTTCCCAGGCATTTGTAGCTCACAAGAAAAGAGCAGGCGCTTGATGCTCCAAATAATAATAGAGTGCCGATGATGGAGGTAATTAATCCTTTATTATTCTGGTGTGATAGACTGCTGCTAGGGCTGTCATTCAAGTACTTCTCATGCAAAACTGTGTCTCGTAGGTGAAAGAACACAGAGTAGGTGAAAGCATGAAGAACATTATAATGGATTTTCTGGTGTTCTGTGATAGATGTATCTTCAGGTTTTTTGGCAAGATTGTCAAGCCCCAGCAGTTAAAACACAAGACTAGACAATTCCTGCGCTATGTTCTGGGCTCTGTCTTTGACTTACCAAGGCAATTCTAGCAGGCAGCAGCTAAAACTTAAAAATCAGGCTGGTACAAGTGACACACAATGACACAAAGACGTGCAAGAGAAACACAAGGCCATCATAACTGTGGCTCACTGTGGGCTTTGCTCTTTTACCGCTTCCTGGCCACCCGCAGTCGGCCACTGTCAATGGGCTACCAACCTCAAGGGACCTTAGGCCAATCCCAGCGCTGTTCCTCCCGATGTTGCAGAAGGTGGTGGTCTTGCCATAAGGCAGACTGGCTTTGAGTGGAGGTAATGTGGATGTCTAAGGAGCTGCAGAAATATCAAATATCACTTTGGGCTATTTATTACCAATAACAAATGCTGCAAAATGGCATTTGTTGCTGTTAACTTCCTGTTCCCCAAATAAGGATCCTTACAGGTCCAAATCAAACTCTTGGACTCAAATATCTTTTAAAAGTTAAAATTAAGAGTAAATTATGAAGATGTTGGCCTTCTGCTCTCTCTGTTGTCATTTATTCCCTTCTTCTCAGACACAGGATTTTGTGATTTTATAAGATGGCAAGGAAGGAATAACCTTCTGCAGTAGAAGCCCCACAGAGTGCCAAGCATTAGGAGAGTTCAGCATCAACACAAGAAAAAGAATCTAAACATAATGTATATGTTTATTTTAAAGATAGTAGTGATTTTGTGCTTTTCTTGTTACTTCATGACAAAAATGGTCCAAAGCTATTTGGACTGTTTTTAGTGAGAAAATAATGCCATCTAATAAATGGACCGGATAGGACAGACCATGTTTTATTCAGTGTGGGAACCAAACACAGCCATATTGTACAGATTTGCTGATCTGGAAGAATTGTACTTGCTGTGTGGAACACAGCTCAAAAACTGAGCATGTGAATATGACAGTTTTCTGAGTTTTAATGCTGAGGATTTTAAGACCGAAACATTGTTTGGAGAGTTTTCTAAGGGATTCTGATCAATTTACCTAAGTTCAGGAAATTGTCAATAATTTATTATCCTGCCATATTTTCTAGGGGCTTTTGTTTTCCTTGCATCACAATTCCTAACCCACTGGAGGCAAAATGCCTTCAGGTATTTAGATGAGGGTTGTACAAACTTTAATGCTTAGTTGGTGTTAGAGTGAAATTGCAGAGGGCATTTCTTAGAGCAAGGATGCTTTTTGATTCTTTCTTCTTTGATATTTACTTGTGGTAAATTTTACATGGTGTAGTGTTTGCCCCCAGTAGGCACATAAAAAGTTTGAAAAAATGCTTTTCTACTACCATTTGTATTTTACAACAGCAAGAAACCTCATTGGCCCACTCCTGGCTGTGGGTCCTGACAGGAGAGAGCTTAGGAAGGGTGAAACCCTAAATTACTGCTTAGCTCATAAAAAATGTAGTTATAGTGAGCATGTGTATAACCACTCTTAGTGCCCGTAACAAGTATGATCTTTGTTTTCTGAATGCCACACCTTTGAAACTTCCAGAAAGCTGTTCTTCGGTGCTGACAGTTGCTACAGAGGTGATGGCAGCAGTGAGATGGTTTTTGTTCATGTGTTCTTGTCTTCATTAATTTCCAATGCGTCATTTCAGCTGAAAATACGCAGTTGCTCTTAATGTGTTCAAAAGCATGATGTTGGCTAGGCAGCTATTTATGACACAATAAATATTTGATGAGGAGGTGTGTTATTTTTAGCCACAATCACAACATATTATTGGGATTTATAGGCTTGAAATATGTCATCTAACACAGGATCATTTGTTACCTTTACAGTTTCCTGAGGGTTTTTTCCATTTTCCATCGTAATTTGAACTAGAGAGGTGGTGATTCAGAGAGTGTCGGTATGAACTGTTGCACATAAGCTGCATAGTAGGAGGAAACGTCAAACCTCAAATCATGGGTCCCATGCTGATGGGGGGATGCTGCAGCCACTGAAGCAATAAACCCAGAAAGGCTGTGCAAATACGTAAATGTACAAATGGATCTCAAATCCTTGATTTTCATATTCCAGCAATCACTGCAGTAGGAGTGCATGACTGACAGCACAAAAGACTCAGATGTACTGTAGAGAGATGTAAATTGATAAGCCAGTCGACAGCCATCATTCTTCCTTTATTCTCTCTCTGTATCCCATGTCTTTCTCTGCTGGCATAATCAAAGCTGACATGGTGCATGCTATACCAAGTTATATTTTTCATAATTATAAGACAGTACATGAGATCTGAGGGTGTTATTCAGGAAATGGCTCAAAGCTCACTGAAATGGAGGTTTTCAGAATGATCCTCTGATAATATTATTTTTTAGATTCTTGATACTCAGACTCTATGTCTTTAAGCTGTCTGGGTGCTTTAAGGAAGGATAAGGACAGCAGAAAAAAAGAGGAAGCTTTTCTTTTTACACAGAAGAAAATGTATAAATTGTGATATACCAGTCTTCCTCTCGACCCTCAGCTGAGTCTGAAGCGTTTTGCTGAGCCATACATGTTTCTAAAAAAATGTGTATGGGGTTGAATTAGGGAGAAGATGTGAAAGAAGTCAGAAAACCAAAACAGAGATCATCTGGGAAGACCTAAGGGAGCAATCAGTTTCCTCCTTAGCACTGAGTGGTAGGGCATGCCTCTCCTGTCTTGAGCCTGAAGGGCCTTTTCCACTGATCCATCTCATTAGGCTCAGCTGCCTCTGACTTGAACTGAACATTATTAGATCTAAAGATAGTAGACTGTGAGTTGTACGCGATGCAGATATGCTTGGAAATCTCATTTTTCCTCAGGTCTGAAAAAAATATGGTAAAATCTGAAGGCTAATACTGTGGCTCTTTGACCTCAAATATATACAGTGAAAATGCAGATCCCATCTGGATTCAGTGAATGAGAAACTTTCACAAGGCAAAGAAGGCTGATGAATGAAGCTTTCTTCACACCATCAGGTACTCTACACCATCCAGACAAATCCCAGGGCCACAAGTAATTTTCCATATGCTTTAACTTGAAAATTCTCTAGTATTTTTATTGAACAAAACACAAGAACAAGGAGAAAGAAAAATGATATTTTGATTTTTTACTTCAGTCACATTAGATTGAAAATAGTAGAGGAAACAGGATTCTCTAACTTGATAATGAAGAGATTATTACTTTCCATCCAAACACCGTTGTCTCTTTTCATGTCAGCATCCATCAAACTCATTTGGACTTCCAGAAACAAACTGAGAAACCTACAGTCTTACTTCATGGATGTTTTTGTGCAGGCCTTGTCTGCTTGCTGGTGCACAGGGTTGCTATGTGGGCATGAAATTTCTGTAGAGTACAGGTTTGTAGCCTGCAGGATTATAAAGAGAGAGTGAGGGGGATGAGCTGTATACTTTGCACATAAAATTTGATAGCATAGTCTCATATATAGCCAGAAAGCAGTTCAAACTCTTTCTTCTGCCTTTGCTAAACCTGGGCTAACTTCTGTGCTTGATTTGATCCCCTCTACAAAGATGGGCAAAACCTCCCGATTTATTTACTGCTGTGAAATATGCTGTAGGGTCATTGGCAGATACTAAAGCAGAACAAGTCCTAGTTATTGGCACAAAGATTTATATTTGCCTTGACTTATAGCCCCCTCCCCCTTCACCTAACTGGATTCTGACGTCCTACACCATTGCCTTTGCCCACTACAGCCTAGACTCATGATATCTCAAGTCTTGCTTTCACTCACCTTCTCACACATGTAATGACCATAAGGTAGAAAGCAAAGTATTTCACTCCCTTTCATCTTTTAAGTTGCTACATCCAGTAGCTTCTCTGCCCAAATACATCAAACAAGCAGTTTTAAAGAGGCAGAATTGATAAATTTTTATTTTTCTTTAAGCAATTAACTCAGGTGTCAGAATTAGGGTCCTGTTCATGCTAAATTGCCTCTGTAGTTGATGGAGAAAGAGAAGTGCCTCTGAAATGAGATTTAGCTTTTAGGTGCCCTTTGGATGTACCTGTTCCCTGGTGTGGTGGTACCTGATTCCAGCATTTTAATTTGAAATCCTTCCAAGTAAGCAGGATGAAGCTAGTGCTCTTTGTATTATTGGAGGTTTGCTAGGAAGATGTAAGGAAAGGAAAGTTTAAGGTCATGCACTCCTGTCCAAAGGCAGCTCTTTGTCTTATGGCAACTTGCGGAGTTAGAAAAGAATCCAAATATTTTTGGCTAGAACTAGTGAATAAAGCAGCATGTTGAGCTACTAATAACTTAAGCAAGACCAGTTGTCTGAAATACTCTTTGAGATCAACCCCAGGTGATTCACATCAGTTTGAGTGCTGTTTAAATCTTTCACCTTTGTGCATTGATGCTCCTATTGAAGGACTGTTCACCAGAAACTGGCTCTTGGGGGGATTATAGAATACTTTGGAAAAGGACAGAAGTTTCTCTACAATTTGTGCAATGCACACACAGTTCCTTAAGAGCTGTCCAAATGGACACTGTCAAATGATTTTACATAGGTCACCAAAAAAATCTGGAATAGCTGGCTTGCTGTGAGCACAGATTAGTTTCAAACGCAGGAAAAAAAGATGCAAAATCTTATTGCCATTTTCCTCGGCAATCCAATTCACAGGACACTCATGCCAAAAGTGTGTTTACTGGACTATTTTCTTAACAGGGTCATTATGTTTTCTTCAAAGTAATTCTTAAAGAAAGGTTTTATTTCTTCTCACTTTTTTTCTTGTCCCTTTCTCTGGCAGGAATAGGCCTTTGGGAGCTTCTTAGGAGTGAAAGTATAAGACAACTATGTTCTAGAATGTATGCTGCATGTTTGTTGCTGCATATTCCTTCAGAATTTGTTTTTAAAATGCATATTGGTTACAAAATAAACCCAAATGAGCCATTATACTCTGGTGTGTAATTAAGTATTTAGGACACATATTACACACAGCTTTAAAAGAAATCTGTATGGAAACAAATTGCATTATATTTGCAGTAGCTGAAGGTAGTCAAAGAGCAACACCTTAAGCCTTTCAAAACACTGAAGTTATTTACACCATTTTCTAAAGGAATTATTTCCCAAGCCTCAGATTCCAGTTTTAATGCCTTTGCTGCATAGGAGCTGTAGAGGTCACAGTCCAGCATAAAGGACCTGGTCTCGGTTCTAGCACAGCCTTGAAGTAGATTTACTAGATTTGCTCCTGTGTGACATGCTAGCTCAGAGCAGCATTGCTGGCTTTTGGGAGGGAGATAGCAGGGGTCTAAACAAACTGCACTGAGAGTGAAGATATGCCAAGGAGAGAGGCACACCCAAGTGCAAGGGAGGGATCCAGTTTTCTGTCTTCAAAGATTACTGAGGAATGGGGATTTAAGTCTTGGATGAATGGTTCTGGGATTTATCTGAGAGATGGTTGTACTTGTATGGCTGGCCAAGAAGATAGAATGGTCTCTGGCTTCTTGTTTCAGGAATTCAAATTGCCACTACAGCAGCATCTCCCCAACATCTCCACCATCTCGATGGTGTTGTACCACATATTCTTCCTTTCTAACTGATACTTGGCAAAGTACCTACCTCTTGGTGGGGGGGCTATCCTTTGAAATAATCATGTGAAACAGAAGTGGCAGAAAACACCTGTAAGGAAGGTGTGTGCCTGCCTGAGTCGATGGTATAGAGTATTATCAAGCATGCTTCCTCGCCTTGAGATGGCAGTTCCCGCATTAAATCTACAAAAGTGCCTTTCTCTGCAAAGTACAGTTGGAAATGTTAAAAGTCACGCTTATTAGCACTGGCACATACAAAGCAGAGCTGCAGTAAACTAGTTAAGTGTCCTGAGGATTTGAGGGCTGGGGTGTTATTTTTCCTTTTCTGGAGCTGAGCACTCAAGAGATTTGCGTTAAACCTGGGACTTCGCAGATCCTCATGCTGATTCTGCTACTTATTTATTGTTTGGCCTCAAGCTAGTCACTTAACCTCTTGCCTCCCTGATTTCCCCATCTGGAAAATTATATTTACTTACTTCTCCTGAGGATTGCGCGGGGCTTAATGAATGCCTGTAAGGGATTTGGAGATCCTCAGATCTGAGATGATACAGGACTGCAAAAGATTCACCGCACGCACAAGGAGGAGGGAGTGGATACCCAGGCGGGAGAGCCTGCCTGCGTTCCTGGCATGGAACACAGTCCAAAAGTGTGTTCAGCAGGGGAGGACTCTACTGCCTGGTTTTAAATGAATTCCTCTTCCCTGTGGCCTTTTCAGATGTGCTGGAAGAAAAAGGAGTGACTGAATGGAGAGGAGGGTGGCTGAGGTTAACTGCTTTCTCCTGTCGGTCCCCTGGATCTTCTTGTCAGTGCAATAACAGCTGGATCTCACAGGAATGTAATGATCTTCCTGGATCTTCCTCCATCTTGCTGCAGGCTATTAGCAAAGCCAGGCAGCCCCTTTGCTGCCCATTTCTTTAGCAGGGAAAAATGAATCTCTGACCAAAAAAAAAAAAAAAAAAGTTCCTCCATATAATTAAGCAGCATTAGAATGAGGCCTGTGCCTTTGCTGATGAACTTCAGTGAAAGCAGATGGTCACAATGGTATTAAAAACTAAAGACTTCAGTCAAGCTTTTAATTGAAAACAATTGGACCCTGCTGGATGGTAATTACCTTGGCTGCTTGCAAATAATATCACAGCGCTGCTACCTATGAAGGAAGAACAGAAACTGAGTTAATAAGAACTGCTTGATCTGCATATAATAAACAAGGAGCATCCAAAACTATTTTCTCTAGTAGTTTCTCCCCTGCAAGATGCTTTCAAGTGGTTAGCAGTGTGAAAAGGAACACAGAGTGGCAGAAATTGAAATGTGTAAAGCATTTTCTGGGTTCATAAAATAACTCGAAGAGCCTGTCTTCCCCCATCTCCCTCGGTGTTTTTTAACAGTTGAAATCCCAAACAGGTCTGAGAAAAACAAAATAAATTGGAAAAGCTCTAGATTATCCAGCATTCCTGCTCTTCCGAATGGCAACAATGACAGCAAGCTGCCTTTGTCTCCTTTTATCCACTTTTCTCTTTCTTTGCATGATTGACTGGAAGGCTGAGGCCTTCTAAGCACCCAGAGGTTTTTTTACCCCCTGTTCTTAATTGGAATTTAATGATCGTTAACTTAATATGCCTCAGTGTCTAACAAAGTAAACGTAGTATATGGCATATTTTGCAGTGCTTCTAAATGCAGTCTGACAATTTTCTTACTCCTCTCCCTTTCCTATGTTAGTATCAGGTGATGTTTTGAGGGCTAGCCCACCTAAAGCGTTCCTAAATCCTGGTGTACTATGTGTTTGTTGGCCTAGCTTGACATTAATACCACTTTATGGTGTCTTTTCTGCTGGGGAAAAAGACCTGTATTGCTGTGGATGCATGGGTAGAAAAAACGGTCCTAATGTTAACTCTCAAACACAGGTTCCAGCTGTGTAGAGAATGAACCAAATCTTGTCACCTTCCAGGTAAAGACTATTTTTCATGTGGCAGTACACTTGGGCATTACATTTTGTCCCCTTATGAGCAAGCAATACCCTCTGCTGATCCAGAAGACCTCAGAGAGTAGCAGCTGCTGCAATTTTGCAAAATTAATGAGTAGCTGTGAACTGCTAGCAAAAGTGATGCAACAATTTTCCATAACATATCATTTTAGAAGCAATGACTTTCCTCACTCTTTTCCTATCCAAATATTTGTCTTTTCAAGGCACCAGCCAGAAGTTTGTCTTGTCTTGTCTTGCAGCATGATGAAATGGACTTTTCCAGTATGTTTCATCTGGATTTGATGATTTTATGCTTGGAGTTCAACTTTCATTCAGTTAACTTGTCATGATTAACACAGAGATTGAGGTCTTGGACTTGTGGAAGTAAGTAAAAGTATTCACACTGTCTTCAGTAGGATTTTGCTTATTTTTATGTAACCAAAATATGCTTAAAGCTTTAGTGATGTAATTGTATCTCTTAGAATCACAAAAATTGATGGTTTTAGTTGTTGTCCTACCATTTAATTTGAGATAGACTTATTTGTGCTTAGGATTTTCTGAACCTCATCCTAGGCTTTTCCTCTGCTGCTGGGCTCTTTGGGGAGTAGGTCTGCAGTGATGGGGCAGGTGTCCTGTTCTGTCTCATGGTCCTTATGTTGAAGCTGATGGCAGGGTCTGAGCAGAACTTTGCTGATAGCTTTTCCAGTCCCTCCTTTATCAAAGAACTTGGGACAAATTTGCAACTGGGAAAGGCTGTCTTTCAAAAATGTCTTATGCTAGTGGCTGTGGTGATTTTATCAATTTTATAACAGCTACTTACTTTTAACTCCACAGAGTATGATCACTTACTGTAATTACTGCTTGCAGCTTCAATGAAGATAGCATAGAGCATACTATTTTAAAGGTATAAGTAAGGCATAAGCTCTATTGATCTAAAGTATTCTGAGTGATAGACAGCTGCTGGATTTGATTAAAGCTGAAGGAAAGCTGAAGCATTTAATCAACCTCCAAAAGCTGCTCCAAGTATATTACAAAGCAATTGTGATTATTGCCATTATATGACAAGATATAGCATAATAAAGAAAGAAGGATCATTTTTCTTGGATGCATTTAGAGATGTTGTGGTGCTGCTTCTTAGCCTGCTTGATGCTGTCACCTCTGAAGCTCAGGCTAAGTGACGGAAAATGTTGGATCAAGTAGACTAATCCTGGGAAAATGCAAGAGCAGGGGGCTTTCAGCTGGCCTCCTGTGGCCAGCTCTCCAGAGTCTTTTCTTCCCTGGACCTAACTGTGGCCAAGAGCAAGCACTTGGGGAAGGAGTAGAAACAGGGCAAGTGTACAATAATGCTGTCCACATCATAGCCCTCTCTAATCCTTGCATCCTGCATAGCTTGGGATGCTCTGAGCCGTGGGGTATGTTTGTGCTCTGAAGGGACTCTTCTTTCATTATTTTTTCCATTTGTTTAAACACTTCTTGAACCTTTGCAGTCTTGGGCTTTGCACACTGCTGTCATGTGGTTTTGTAAAAGAATACTTTCTTGTTCTTGTTTTTCAACGTTCTGCTTGATAATTTCTTTAAGTACCTTCTTACTCTTGTGTTAAGAAAAGCTATGGATAATATTTAGCTGTTCACCTTTCCTGTTTCATAAACATGGAGGTGACAGCCTCAACCTGTTCTGTTGTCTCCTTCTTTTCCAAGGCTTATTTAGTTTCCCCTTTTCTGAAGCTGACCCATTCCTCTGACCTCTTGTCATCTCTGCATCTGTTCCCTTCCTCATTTTGCCTCATTCTTTTTGAAAGGGCATCACCAAGATTTCATTATTTTAAGATGTGGACTTTTCCGAGTTTATTATTTCTTCTTGTTTTTTTTTTCAGATGTTTTAAGATCTGTACTTATTATATAGCTTATAAGCAGTTTTGAAGACACAGATATAAGAAGGACTTCTGAAAGCTAAGGCGCTGCATGAAATAATCTGACGTTTCACATTTATTAGACACTGAATTTAAAATATAAAAATGGAACGTCTTGGAACAGAGCAGGACTTTTCCCCCTAGCAAATGTAATACGTAAATAAATTAATAAGTTTATTAAAGATTAATAAATTACTAGACAAGTTTATTAAACCTTGCCCTTGCTGTATTTGCAAGAAAGATGTTATAGCACTTAAATCTGGAGAGGATAACATTTGCAAAGGCTAATTTTTGCTGAGGGTGTCATGTGTCAGTCCTTTCAGTGGTTTCTTCAATCTTTTTCCACTGAATATAGAGAAATATGAACTTATGTGGGCTACAGTTGAATTGTCTTTCAAAATCAGAAAGTAAAAAATTAAACTTAAATGACTCATCTGATCTTTATTATTCGCCTGGGGAGAAACACCAAAAGTAAATGGAGCTTACATAGTGATAAATGAGTTAGGGCATTAGGCGTAGATAAAGTAGAATGGCACTAAGAAATGATATGTTGTGCTTTTCTACCTATATTAATTTAAAATTGACATTGCTCTTCTATATTTTATTTCCTTTTGGGAGAAGGTGACATGCGCTGAATCCCTCTGGCACACTGCAGTTTGCTAGTCAGCCCAAATTGCCAGCTGCTGGTAGAGATGGGCTTCTTGCAGTTAACTCTGTGAACTAATTTTGGAAAAGCAAATGTGGAAGGGCAGGCCTTCTGCCACCTTCTGTTTCTAGTCTGTCTTGCTTTCATTCCTTCCTTCAGCGTGGCCCATACTGTGTGGAGGGGCCTCCAAAGATATGCTGTTGCAAGTTTTGCTTTTGCTGAATGAATCTCATACACACAAGTCAGATCCCTTCGGGTTAGCAGGCAAAAGCAAGACATCCCTGCTTTTGTCTCTCTATTATGATATCTCTTTTGAAACTTCAAAACTTTTGAAGCTTCTTGTGACCTTTATGTGAAAGCCTGTGCATGGCCCTAGTGTGCTGGAGGCTGAGCCTGGTGCAGTTATCTTTGTTGCAAAAGATTCCTATTGCAACAACTGTTAAATCTTCTTTATAGTCGTTTCACATGAAAGTCACAAGTCTCCTGGGAAACTTATCCTGAGTTTCACTTTATAATGGTATGACAGTCTTATGAGTCTTGTGAATGCAGGTTTTTAAGTGAGAGTTTAGACCAGTAAATAAAATTTTAATTGGGAAAGATTGATGTCCTCCATGGATGGCTAGAGCTGCAACATTTGCCCTGTCATGGAAGGCTGTGGTCTCGGCCTGTTCAGCCTGGAGAAGAGGTAGCTGAGGGGAAACCTAACAGCAGGTCAAGTCCTTGACTTAGCTTGAGTATCACTAATTTCAGTGTGCTGAATGAGTTGGACAGTTGAAAGTACAGACCTAGCAGACAGACGTTTCCCGTTGGAAGGTAGACCATAACAGTCTACAAATAAGAGCCTTGTTTTCCTTAGGATGCGATCTGAGGAGCATTTCCCTTGTATTCCTGTGTTGTTAACTCAGTGGTGCCAGCAAGGGGCTGGTACAGCTACATGGCAAATCATCAGAGGAACCAGTTTAGGTTAAAAGCAATCCTTTTTTTGTTTGTTTTTAGCTGTTTTTAAATTGATTCCTCCAGTGGTTCCATGAAAATGCCTCTTGGTGCAGTTGAGGCACAGTGTAACCGTAGGAGCAAACTGCCAGGAGTGTTTTTGCTGTTGCTGGGTTTCAAAGAGGCACTTTTCAGACTGTGGCTTTACAGTCAGCTTTTAAGAGCCCTCTGGAAATAACTCCTAACTCCATGGCTCCACAGATTGCCAGCTGAAGATGACCATTTGTGAAAACAGATTTCAAGCCAAGTGTGTGGCATACATGGACTGCAAAGCATGATGAAACCCAGGTATGCAGTGGTGCACGATACTTCACTTATACTGTTTTCCCATTTTTTGCATTGCATTTGTTAATTGGCCCCGTCACACATTTCTGTTGGGCATTGAGATTCACTGTAGGCCTACAAGATGATCAGTCTTTCCTGAGCCATTTAGGATGGGACCTTACAACTTTTCAGGTCCTGCTGTTTTACATCTACTATACTAAGACTGGCTAGCCCGGCTCCTGTCCTCTATCTGATTGCCTCAACCTTGTTGCTGTTTTATAACCAGAGATTGCATCTGAGGATGTAGATGCATCACTCACTTGGGAGAAAATCTGTTTGTGCCAATGAGGACAGGATTTTGAGGAGCTGCGACTCTCAACTGTCTCACCGGGAAATAAAGTGTGATGCTTTGCGTGAGGCGAGCCTGGTCCTGCACCCTAGCACTCACCCTTGGCACTGCTTCTGCTGGGATCACAGTGAATCCTGGCCAAACTGAGACCCGCTTGTGTTTATGTTCCTTTCTAAAACTAATCTCTCTTTGCTCCACTATGCATATTTCCACCTTTGTGCTAACGAAAGCGCTGGATTGTTTCAGGGGATTGCATGGAAAATATCTCTGAGCTTTGGCCATCTCTCTGAAATACTACAGTTGATTTGGTGTTTGCTTTGGCGCGTTGCTGTGAAATATTGTAGAGTGCGGGTGTTTATACGTGTACTGGGAGAGAGGGCTCCTGCTCATTGTGCCTTTGTGAGGCTGCCAGACTGTCTGGCCCCATCTATTCTACTGTAAGTGAAAAGGGCCTTGTGAGTGCTCGCTGCACGCTTGGACCAGGGCTCCACTAAGCACTACACTTGGAAGCGGTTCTGTCAGCTTGAAAAATCATCTTTCTGCCTGAATGTTGTTTACTCCCCATTGTTACAAGTAACATGTAAGATTACTTGTCAGTGGAGAAATTTTTCCTCCTTCCTTTTGTTTTCTCTGTGTACTGGGCAATTTTGTATACACTGCGTTTTAGTGGCCCTCAGGTACCAGATAGCTACTTCCCCTTTGGGAAGAGAGAGAGGATCTTCCATACAGAAGAATGAGAAGTAATGCGTGAAAACTGGCGGTAAGATGCAACCCTGGTTGAAAGGCCGGTTTGTTGCCCTTGACAAAGGATTTATTTTCCTCCTATAGCCCATTATCTTCTGAAGAAAGACAAGACAGAGGTTCTCAGGTGGAAGACATTTCTGTCTAAACTAGGATTTCTCTGCTCGGTGTAGAGAAATATTGTTCAGCTGAAAGCTCCTGCAGTACCGTTTGAGAAGAAGGTTGATTCTGATAGCCATCAGTTAATTTTCCTGCCTATGATAAAGCTTGTTCTAACATTTAATGATATCTGCGAGCTCCTGCTGTAAGTCATGGGTCGCAGGACCTGTACCTGACTAGTAATTATAAAGTACTTCGTCATTGAACTTGGAGTCCGAACAGTATTTTATAGAACTTGGGTATCTTTTCCTTTTTCTAGTGGCAGCAAGCATCTCTGATTCCCTCTTCTGGAAGGAATAGCTGGAAAACAAATGTGGGTTGATGAGAATTGTCAATTACTTAGACCCAACCTGTAGCTCATCTGCCCTTGAGTCCTGTCTGTAGTCACACTGAGTATTTGGAGGAAGATGCAAATCTTGCTGGAATGGACGATTGCAAGCAACCTGCAAACAAACTTACCTACTACTTCCTGAGAACTCTTTCTCAGCTTTTGTTTCAAGAAGCGGCTCTATTAATTTCAGCAGGGGAGGTACAGTAACTGATGCTTAACAATTATTTTTTTTTGTTTCATCTGTCAAGCTTTGCTGGCCAATTTTGCTTTACAAAATCTATAAGTAGGAAACACTGGTGTTTTCTTTTGTACTGGAGACATGAAGGAATTAAAGGATTCGGGACTGTAAAGCCTTTATGAATAATTTAGGCTCTGTTTCCAACAAATATTCACTCTGCTATGTACGCACTGATACTGCGCTCAAACATTTGTGGTATCAGCAACAGTGCCAAACCCCTGTGAGCCAAAAGGAAATAGGCTTTTATTCAGCGTCAGACATCAATCTATTTCCAACCTTCAGGACATGCTCTTGTCAATTAGGGGCTTCTGCTTGAGAAACCTGGCCTGTTACCTTGCAACAAAAATAGATAGGCCAAGGCACATTACCTTTACAGTCTCCCCTACAATACATTGTTCAGCCCAGCCAGCCTTGTTCCCCTTACTGCTCTGATTCATGTTTCTCTTGCAAATAAATATTGCTGTACATACTCAAGCCAATGTACGCAGTCACTCAGCTTCTCCTGCTAAAACGATTGAACTACCTGAGACAGAAATGGCAAGAGTCTTCTCAAGCAAACCACTCAGTAAGTTTCTCTGGGTCATGGCCTGATGGTTTTCAGGGATCTTCTTGGTATTATAAAGATCAAAGAAAGCCTGAAGAGGCTGCCTGCATTGGATTCTCTTAGTCCTGCTGCTGATGTAGAGTGAAACCTTTAGGCAAGGATTTTTCCCTACTGTAGCCTTTTAGGTTGAGGGATCTTTTTTGACTTTTTTTTTTTTTTTTTTTTTTACATGTTTGGAAATACTGAAAGCACATACACTGCTCTTATAGCAGTGTAAGCAGGCTTGCTTCATCCAGAAGACACTTTACAAAAGCTCTGCCTAGTACAACTGGATCTTCTAACTCAAGGGCTGTTTCATACTCTCTGCTTCCAAGTGTTGACCACCCAGCTAGAGTCAACAATCAGCAAGGTGAGGAATGACCGACAGGCCCCCGTTTTTCACTGGGGCCAGGATTAAATGTTTGTTTGCACTTCTCAAACCACTGTGTCTAAGGGTTCAAAATGGTGCTTGCCTGCGTGCCTCCCCTCTGCCAGGGCATGGGCCCGTGCTTCTGTAAAACTTGTCAGAGGTAAGCTGCTGCTGAGAGCTACACAGCATCGAGTGCAGCTCTCTGCATTCATGAAGATAAATGGATCAGGAGGAAAAGCACTTTTGCTGTGCTGCTGCTATTTCAATGTGAAAGTCAGACCCTGAAATGCTCTGTTCTACTTCAGTAGCTCTAAGAGGAGCCTTTCTCCAGAGGTCTCCGGTACCCAGATTAATTGAAATAACTCCAAAGGGCTCTTTTAAATCTGATTCCCTCCCCCATGTTTGCAGTCTCTCCTTTTTTTCTTTTCCCCTCCTGTCTACACCCTCTCTTGAACAAAAAGCTTTACAATGCTTTTCTGGAAAGGACTTGAATGTAATTCAGATGAAGTTAATGTGAAGTCAGGGTTGATTGCTCATCTCCCTGAAACCACCAGCAGTGGCTGAGCACCGGCGAGTGTGAGATGGGAGTTCAAACACAACTGGGAAACTCGTGAGCAAACGGAACAAAGAGTGGGCTGGAGGCTGGGGATCGTCGCTCCCCCTCCTCCCCGTGTGACTTTCTCAGCTCATGCTGAACCCTTTGATCAGTGTCCAGTGCAGGGTTACGTGGCAGCCTGGGCTGGGGCCAGGGATGTATACACGGGCGGAGGCTGCTGTAATCTGCCGGCGTTCTTGATCCACCCTGTACCCTTATTTCCACAAACACTGCTGCACATCGCAGTGGGGTGCATCGCTGCCGGTGCTCCTCCAGCTGTAATGCGGGACTGCCCCTGCCAAACACAGCTCCTTTTCCAGAAATCACTCCAGTAACCTTTCGAACAAACATGCCTATATTTTGTAACCATTACTTGATTTTTGCCAGGTGCGGTTCTATTCGACTCTGAAATCTAAGACTGTGAGACAATAGCAATATTCGGTTCAGAGAGTTTGTGTCTTTCAGAAGCAACTGCTCTGGGAGAGCTGCACGACTAAGCATGGCTAGCTTGAGAAAATGCTGCTCATGGCAAGAGTAGTGCCAGGATCTCAACTCAGGAAGCACATCCTCCAGGCAACCTACTTAGGCCAGTATTTTAGCTCCATATACTTCTAATCAGGATTTTAGTGCTGGGCTTAGTGGCTATAAAGAACACTTGAGTCCAAGATGAGTTTTTACAGATGTGTTACTGCTATAATTCATAATTAAATGTTGACATAGTAACTTGCAAAATGAGCTGATATGCTTGGAGATAAAGGCTAACTGGCCCTAAGGTAAAGTGGATGGGAATCAGTGGTGCAAGTGCAAGCTGTGGCTCCCTTGTGGTTTTCTGTTGCATTTATTTTGTGGCCATTCCTCCAGCTGCAGATGGGAGGAGGGGCTTGGTTCCTCCTGTCTGTCTCTGCCATTTTGTCTGCTGTTAAGTTGCCTCCAGCACAGTGTCACAAGAAGACGTTTTGTGATTGAAGACTGCCATCAGCAGACTGCATGTTAGCTCTTGTGAAAACCTCTGTTTTCTGTTAAGTCATTCAGCAAACCTGATATTGGTTCCACTCTTTTCTATTATTTCTATGGGATGGTCAGAAGATCCTAGAGGTTATACCATTCTCTGTCGAAATCTCTCTGGCTAGCTCGAACAGGACAGTCTTGCACTGCTGTCTTATTAAATGACACCAGGTTTTCCCAGAGGGTAGACACACTACCCTAGCTGGTTGCACAAAGGATGTTGCAACTCTGCAATTATTATTCTAGTGCAAATGCTGAAGCTGGTTGAAGAGGATTTAGAAATCTAACCCCATCTCTTTTCAGTCACCTCCCACCCTCCCAAGTTACTGCAAATTATTGGTAAAATAAATTTTGCCCAGACAGATGAAAAAGAGTGTCAGTGTCTCCTCACTGTAGCTTTGTGCACAATGAGGCTAAAACAATACAGGGGCAAGTGCCTGGAGCAGGATGCTGTGAAGCTTCCACAAGCCTCCACGTGCTGCAGCTCAGAGTCCAGCTGGTGCCACTGAGAGGGGCCAAGATGTGGAAGGGCAATTGCCCGTGGCTTGGGCATGGGTAATGGCATGTACTGCAGAGTGCTGGCGATGGATGCAGAGGAGCAGGTCTGACTCGGTGGCAGGGCTGCTGCTTGGCACCCCACAGGACCCCTGCCCTCCCTCCCTGCTGCTTTTGGTGGAACGGCAGCCAGGTGGGCTCAGACCCACCCCAGGCATTGCTCAGCACCAGCTGCTCTGCCAGAGCATCCCCTGTGTGCCAGAGCATCACGGTGTTACTCTGGTGTGGCTCAGTAGTTGCAGCCGTAACAGTCCTCTGTTGTAGATGAAGATAATCTATTTGATGCTCGACTGGGGAATGATCAGTCTCTTTGTAAAGGGTAGAAGAGGAATCTGTAGGAGTGTAGGACACCTTTATGCCTGTTTACTTTCTACTGTATCCACACTTGGGGCTATGGTGCCTCTGAGGCAGCATTAGGAAGGACAAAAGCCCAGAGCTGCTTCCCCTAGAGTGCCCCTGAGCTTGATATCACCCCTGGTGTAGCCCCCCAATTGTTCAGCAGTGTCCATCAGCCCCAAAGATGTGGGTGCAGGTGTGGCTCTTACCTTGAGTCTGAACTGCAAGACTGCCCTGAGGTGAGATGCTGTGATGGGTACAGCTTGAGGCAAAAATGGATCTGGTTTAGGAGAGCTACTTGTCTTTAAGATGATTTTAAATGTTCACATTTTTTATGCAGCATTTTGGAACATTTCAGCTACTCCCATTTGGAATTCAATTCCTCTCCCTGTTAATCAATAGCAGGCCTTAACAAAACAATATCTCACAAGAGACACAAGCACACAGTGCTGAACAAAGCAAAACAGCCACTGGCTTACAGCAACAATTGCTGCTGCACAATGGGTTTTCAAAGCTCAGTATATATTTTGTCCCTAGTGGGAAAACCATAACAAGACTGAATTAGTGGCTAGGCTTGCCAAAGGGAGAAATTAAAGTGTGATGGCTTGTCTGACACCTTGAAGTACCTTTATTTATTTTGGGGGAGAGGGACAGCGTGAGGAAATAAGATGCCTATTAGGGAAAACTATTTTCTGTTGCTTTCCGAAACGTGCAGTGGTTCTGCATGCCTGAGGGCTTGGTCCAGGTTGGGTATCAGCTGTACTTTCTGGTGAGAGAGTTCCTGAGAAGCATTGGAGGGCACGACGGTGCTGCCCATAGAGCTGGGGAGGATCAGGGATGGGGCAGAGTAGGAGTGTGGCTTTCAAGAGGAGGATGAACTGGGAGTCCCTTGTCCCTGCCAGGTAAGCTCAGGACTGGTTTGTTGGTGGCTGTATGGTGAGGGAGAGAGAAGAGGGAGAGACTATCTGAGAAGCAAAAGCAAATTCCCTTCTCTGCACGTGGTCACCTCCAAGCTTGCAAACTTAACTGCTCATCTGTGGATCTTGACAGCTCCTTGCTCTGGCACTAATGGGCTTCACGAGCTCCCAGTGAGCTCTAATCACCTTGGTTCAGGGCTCAGCTTGCACCTTTACAAGCACCTTCACCCCTTGCTGTTAACCTATGGTCTCCTTTATTCGGCAGCTAAGCTTGTAAATTCATGTAACCAAATAGCTACGCTGTTAACTGCCTGCATGAAAGTGAACAACACATCCATCTTCCAGTGCCCAGCCAGCAGCCTAATGACACTCCTTGCCGTGCTCACAGGTATATGCTTTCAGACATAACTAACTCTGGCACTGCAAAAACAATTGTTTTGGTGCTTGCACAGGCCCCGCAGCTCATCCAGGAGTGAGGTTGCCCTGACTTCCCATTGACGGCTCCTGTGCACCAGTGTCCTGTGCCATCATCACCCCATGCCTTGTTCTGGTGGCTGGTGAGGGAGACCTTCACCCTGCCGGTGTGCTGTGACTGATGAACAAGTGCAGGATTGGGCTTGCAGTGGTTTTATTTTGGGTTGTGATGCATATTCGACAAGTGTCTTAGAAAAGCCATGCCTCAGTTTTCCTGTCCCTAAACAGAGTGTAATTTCCTGAAGTAAAACACTACTGGGAGGACAGCTGCTAGTGAAACACTAAAAAATGCTGAGGTTTCCTGGCCTCTCTAGTTCTTGCCAAAATCTGTGGCTTAAATCACCTAGTCTTCGAATTAATCTCAGTGAGAAGGTCATCTGAATGCAAACCAGGAACAAGCTAATTTCAGCCTGGTGAGGCAGGGAAGTACAGTGCTCATGGACAGTAAATCCTGCAAGGTCCAAGGAAATTATCAATGCAAGCTCCTTTCCCTGCTTCCACCACGGAGGAGGCTGGGCTGCAATTTTACCCTTTGCTGGAGACCCCACATGGCTGCTCAGCAGGGCACACTGCTGATGGGGAATGGGGCTTGGCTGCTCCTGCTGCTGCTTGTGTTACTACTTGTTATCGAAGGAGAAAAAACACAGCTTTCTGTCTGCAAATAACTTAGACCTGCCATGGGCAGAGATCTGATGTGGTCCCTTCCTTGCCCTAAAGCAATCACAAGCAATCAAAGTTGGGAGCACGTGACCTGGCAGATGTTGAACGGACATTGCTTTTCTTTATTTGCTGGTTGCTTACCTGGTTCAACAGGCAGTCTGAGCGAATTTCTTAATTAACCAGGCTCCGTCCTGGGTGGCACACACACACTGCCGATGGGCATTGTAAAAGCACGCTTATTGCACTTCGGGTTGGGAAAGGGCCCGGCCGTAGATGTATTGTTAAGGAAACAGTCTTGGAGGAAGGGAGAGGAGTCTGGTCCCTGGTCTGCCCTCCAAAGGCTGTTTGTTCTCTTCATGTTAAACATCACTGGATCTAACCTCGGTGGAGAGTGGGTGGAGGTTTTATTTAAGCTGCCTTTGAAAACAATTTTGAGTAATGCACAGCAAGATCTCAGGAAACCATGTTTATAATCTATATCCTGCGTCAAACTGCATAGGCACCACACTCCTACCCCACCCCCAAAATTAGCCGCAGTCATCAGGAAGCAGCTGGTGTCACATGAACCCTTGTGTTCAGCATTTGCTTGCTAGCTTTTACATAGTTAGAGGGTTTTTCCTAGTTATTGAGCATCCCCTACTCTTCATCTTTGCAGCAGCAGCAGGAAACTTCTCATACGTGGAGCCTGATCCAGTGTCCTTGATCATGCACAGTTCCCGCTGATTTTAGCAGGAGGTTTGCTTCATGGTGCATGGTAGAAGCATGTTCCTCAAGAAGCAGACGGTCTTCCGTTCTTCCTGAAAGAGGGTGGGGAATCCACTGCTCTGCTGAATGTCTGTGTACGTCATCAAAAGTGTACAGGCTACGATACACAGTCCTTTTATTTAAATAGAAGTTATTAGGGATTTTGCCACATTAGGTAATACTGAGTAGATTGTTTGTCAATTAGCCTTCCCATCCATTAAATCCAGGTTGCTTTCAGCTTTCAATTCACTCAACATAAATTAGTGCACCCCTTTTCCTTAGTCCTTTGGAAAACGAGTAGCTGCCTTTCCTTCCAGTCTAAATTTGGGAATATTTGAAAAGCGAGATTAATATCTGCCCCAGAGGAGCTTTTCAGTTCAAAACAGCTCTTCAAGTTGTTCAATTGCCACAATACACTTTAAAAAGTTGGTCTTTTTGTAATTATTTAAAGTATTAAATAACAAAAACTAACAGAAATAAAGTTGGGGGCAGGGTAGGGAAGGTATTCCTCTTCTGTCCCTCTGCTCTTGCAGGTTTTACTCAAACAGACTAGCTTTGCATTCACCAAGGCAGAGACTTTTATCCTGTCTTTGTAAATGTTTTACTCCCTTTTTCTCTGGGGAAGGTGGGGGCAGGAAATGAATAATTTCTGTTTTCCTTCTGTTTCTTCATCTCTGATGGCGTCTTCACCAGAGAAGAGGAGAAAAACAAGGCCGGGAGCCTGCTCATTCTTTCCTGTTTTCCCCTTCCTTTCTCATTACCAAAAGACGGAAGAGGGAAATAATGGTAGACACTCAATACCCACTCATCTTTTTAATCCAGCTCTTTAACTGCTTTTGTTATCCAGTAGCATGATAGTCTTTGGCTCATTATTTACTGGCTGTTTAATTTAAATGTATACCCATCAGGGAGCCAAAAGATCCAGTCTTAGACCTCTTTCACATGATTTGTTTAACCACTCTCTAAATTATTTATCATGGCTCTGAACCCACTGAGATTTTTTTCTTTTTTTTTTTTCTTCTTTAAGCACTATGATTTGATCCAAAACATCTGTAAAATATCATGACTGACCTCCCATCTGGGCAACAGCTCAGCTCTGTCCTGGGGCTGGGTAGTGTCAAGTGTGCGAGCTCTATTTCAAAAGCCTAAAATTCCTGACATGGTGAAATTCTTTTCTTACATATTTGTTGACAGAAGGCGGGCAGGGAAGGAAAGGGAAGGGAAAGGAAGGGAAGACAAGATCAAGATGCTATATCACTGGGCCAGAAGTGAGCGGAACATCTTGTTACGGAAATGGCCACGAAGATGCTCCTCCCTTCATTAGAAAATTAGCTATTTAAAGAAAAATCCATTGCCAGTCCTCTTTGCCACTGTTGTCGTTTACATGTGGCATGTGTAAATAATATTTCCTCATGAAGGAAAGCTTCCAGCAATGACAGCACTCCTCTGGCCATGTCCTGTCCCAAATGGGAGAAATTGGATTGTTCCTTCTGAAGAGAGAACCCAGAATCTGTGTTTCGGTTTTTCTCACTTTAGACAAGTGGATTTTGACCCCCAAATGCTATCAGAATGGCACAAAAAAAACTTCTCAGATGCATTTGGGCACTAGAGTTACATAGGACAGCACTCATGTGAAAGTAAAAATGCATGGAGAAAATGAACAAAACTATGTGACTTAGAGCAAAACTCACTTTCCCTTAAGATCTCTATAATCAAAGTGGCAATATGTGCTTTAAAGCAGTTCTTCAAAACAGATTGCTTTACCTTTACCAATGTCAGTGATCAAAAGACCTTTTATTCTTGGCTAATCACAGTTTCTGACTCTTAAGGGGTGGAGTCATATCTTTAAAAAAATTGGAGTTATCAAACACACAGGGATGCAGACGTGCCTCTCTGTGTTTTATTAACTGTGCTCTGCTTATGTTTTTTCCTTTTGTCTCTGTCTTCATTTTCGATTTTCCAGGGAGATTAACTCATGCATGGCTTAAGCACCCTCAAGCTTTTCTCAAGTTGAGATGCACATCTGGATCCCAGCTCTACAGCTTGAGCCCTTTGCTGTTTGTTATTGTTTGCATTTCTTCAGGCCCCGCTTAGGGATTGTACAAAGTGTTCTTTTAAAAAAAAATAAATATTGAAGTGTCCGCACAGCATTTTAGAGAAGCACACTCCTGTAAGGTGCTGTAGCCTGATTGTTACAGAAGCACAGAAAAGAAACTTTGGGAGCCTGTATGGCACAGGGGCTTCAGAAAAAAAGGTTTTTACAATATTAGGGGCTTGGAGTTATCCTTATTCCCATGTAAGCCTCTGTACCAAGTGAAGGGAGACCATCAGGTCTTTGAGGATTCAGACATCCTATGTAAGGGAACCTAAAGATCTCACTTGGCACAGTGATTGGATGAGATTTAGATCAGCTGAGCCTGGCTTTTAGAGGTAGGGATCTTACCTCATGCTGACTAATGAGTCCTAGCAGAGGAAGAGTTGTTGAGCAACCCTGTTGCTGAGCCCTGAAGGCTGTGGAGATGCGGCAGTTTCTGGAGATGCCAGAGGTATGGTTCGTCTTCTTGTCTCTCCTATATTTATCCTCCTGCCCCAAAACTCCTTGTTTTATTCTTATTGGGATTTTCTTCAGATGAGCCTGATTAAACGCATCACTAGTGTTGAAATTTGCCGATGCCAATAAACCCATCTGTTTTATTAACTAACCAGAGTCTCTGGAGTGTTTCTCACCGGCTGAGACATGAGCAGCCCTTTCTGCCGTCTCCAGTGCTGTGTGTCAGCTCCCCAAACAATGGGAGGGGACCCAGGAGGTCGCTGGCAGGAAGCGTCGCTTCCCCTGGATAATTAACCGGCTGGGAGACTGAGGAATGAAGATAGCACATGAGACACACACAGTACAAACTGCTGAAACAATAAACAAACAAACCAACGACCAGCACTTCCTTTTCTTATATTGTTAAGGCTGCTTCCTTAACTCAGGTTGCCCCAAACCCACCCCTCAAAAAGCAGCCTTTTAGGCTCAGTGTTTCTTAACCTCTTCACTGCCAGTTCTTGCATAAGGCAACGTTTGCCAAGGTGATGGCCAGTGCAGGGCCTGCTGCTCCTCCTTGGGGCTTGCAGGAGAAACAGGAGATCCCTGTGTCTGAAAGTGATAAAAGCACTTTTACCAAAAATTGAATGGAGAGGGAACTTAATTTGGCTGTAAGGCTGCATGGCTGCAACACTCCAGTACTAGAACCTAGCCATGTAGGTACCAGCATCCAGACTGGTGGGTGACTCAGTCTAGGCCTTGAAATGTTGGTTTCCAGAGAAACTGGCTTCAGAGCCAACACCTGGAGGAAACCTGGATTAGGTTTTTGTGGTTCAAACCCAATTCCTGTATCAGCCCTGCAGGTGGCCTCCAAAGTGTCGTTGTTTCACCATCTCTGGTTGAGGGGGATCAGCTGTGCCACTGGTGCTCCCTAATCTGGTGACTTTATGCCTCCACTGAGATCCTCTCCTCTGACTCCAGGGTGGACTTCTGCCCATACGGTGTTCTGCACTGTCCAAACCACTCTTTAGGCATGTTGCCATTTTGTTGGTCTGACCTGTTAACTCTGGAATTATGAAAGCAGAAATCGGGCAGTGGTGACTCCCTCCACCCGGGTAATTTTTGCAGATGTCCCACTGAAGAGCAGACGGGGATTATCTTTGTTTTTTGTGCACAGATCGTCATGTGCGTATTTCATCCCGTGGAGGTTGGTGCTAGCAGTGCTCAGGATCCGCAGTGTGGATGTGGCCCCACATTCATCACATGCTGATACCAGGCAATGGATCTTGCTCTGCCGTGTCCTCAGCAAAACGTTGCCAGGGGAGGCTGCAGCCAGGGACAGTTCGGGAGAATTAGGCAGGAGTTGGGAAATTGTTTAAAGAGTTGCTGGTAGCCTGCAGACTTGGGAGCAAGGCAGGACCAAGGGGTGCCCAGAAAGGGTGATGGTGGCACATGCCTGGACTGCCCACCATCCCCCCCAGCAGCAAGAGCAAAGGCTGTCATGGGGCAGGTCCTGCTTGCTGCTGAGTGTCCCAGCTGACAGCTCATTTGTTATTACTTTAAATACCCACTGTTTGTGTTAAGCACAGCAAGAAGTCTAGTAAGCCGAAACGGTGACATTTAAAAAATGAAGTCTCTCAAGTAGATGTTTAATCTTTCTAATAAGGAAGTTATCTGCTAAATACCAAGTTTAACAGTTATGTAATAAGTCCATATCAAAACACAGATAATGACTGGTGGGCAATGGTTTAGCAATCGGTATTTAATTAACCTATAAAGGCTTTCCTGCTTAATCTAAATTACACTTCTAGCCCACAGACTGTTTAAGGTGCAGTGCCGGAAGCATTGTTAGTGAAGGTTGCTTTAAGCACTGTGACACCTGGGGCTACATGGTGGCTTTCTACATGGGAGGGCTCCTCATGGACCCTTCAAGCTGTGTTGGGACCTCCCTTCTGCCCTGGGACCCTCCTTCTTCCCAACAGAGGAGCTGTGCCTGTTGTCATCCTGCCTGCCACCTCCTCCAAAGTCCTCTCTGGTGGCTTTGTGCCCTCACTGGAGCATGGTTACAAAATCTGCTGCATCAAGCACAGTGCCCATCCCTGAGTGCCAAAACATCGTCCAGCTTTCTCCCTCAGTGGGAGATCCATCATGTCTTTTAAAAGAAGAAGGTCACATTTGGAAAAGTGGTCTTAATCCTGGATTGGGGTTTTGTGAAAGTCAGGACGAAGAGTGCTAATCAGTGTTAATCAGTGAAGATGGAAGCCTTTGTCTTGGAATGGGCAAAGAGGAATGAAGTAAACAGAAAGTCCTAGAGGCTGTCCGAGAGATCATGTAAACAAGATGAGGCATACAGTGAAAATTTTCAATGCTTCCTGTGCCTCTAGGAGAATAAAAGAGAACAGGCAAAGGACGCCACACGGAGGAATACTGAAAAACAGTTACAGAGACTAGGCAGCATGATAGGAAACCTGCTCTCATTGTGCATTATGATAGAAATGAAGAAGATCTACTGCCTCTGCCACAGACACTGCTGGATACCCTTCAGCTCCACTCAGAGCTGGAACTCCAGCAGCACGACCAGTCATGACCAGACTCCAACACCACCCTGGCTCAGGTCTTCTGCTGCCATGCAGGAACCAGGTACCTGGAGAAATTGTGGGCAGTGTGGAAGGGATGAGGCACAGCTGCTCCTGCTGTTCTCCCATGACCGACATCTGATGTGTGTTTACGGCATGCTTTGCTGGGAGGGGTGGGAGCGGGTCCTTGGAGCACAGCTCTCCCTTGTGGAGAGGTCAGCCTCCCTCTGACTGAGAAGCACTTCTCTCCGACAGGTTTCCATTCTTAGTGCCTGGTATACTTTGGCATGTTTCAGGGCTCAATGAAATGTTTTCAAAGTCTTTTCTTTTCTATTGCCAAAATCCCTCTGTATCACAGTGTGTGTCTCCACAGCATGGAGTCAAGTGGGGACATGATGGATTTGCACATCCAACCTTCAGCAAAAAAGGGAAGAAATGTGGAACAAACTCTCCCTGAGCACAGGTCCTTTGATTTCAAGGGGTTTCCAACACCCAGCACCAGTCCCCTGAAATTTGCAAAGCGATGCTGTGTTCAATCAACTGCTGAAACCCGAGGTAGAAGAGTGGTGCTGTGAGATCAGCTTTGAAAGGAGTTGGGAAGAAGTATGTGCACTGGTATGTCAAGGAGGTACTATAAAAAATAAATAAATTCCTATTTTCATGTTGTGAATCAACACTTCCACCTAAATCTCCTTGCTAACTGATTCATTACTGCATGTCATGCTAACAGCAGGCTTCTACTATATGTCTCTTTGCACAGTGTTAAACAAAAAGCTGGGTTTTACAGTTTAAATAAAATATCTGTATTTGTTGTTGAAAAGATAGGATATGCACTCTTTGGGACTTTACATACCGCATGGATGAATCGTGCAGGAGGTGATGGAAATTGTTTTTTTTTAGGCAGCATCAGTCCTTCTTTGCCCTCTTTGTAAATGTTCAGTGATTCTGAACAGTGATGTTGCTCCGAGAGCCTTAAGGAACCACACAAGTAGACATGGAAACCAGCTCCCTGTTCTCAGAAGTCCAAACCACAATCCCTGCCTGGCTGCAGCACCAAAAATAACATAACAGCACTTTCATCAGGAGTGCCCAGCTTCTCAAAACCCTCTGCATGTTGTGCTTGAGAGACTCCTAAAAGTAAAGAAACTTTATTTGCAGTCACTGGATTGGAAAGGCAGATGTTTTCCTTCCTTCCTCTCTCTGCTGTCTAGTCCTTGTCAGTTTAGTTAACATCCTGAGTCCATGTGAGACAGCAAATGTAGTCACTCAGGGAACTGCTGGGGTAAGGGGAGCATGCATATTCTGCCGCCAGTTTTTCCAGCCCTTGCACTTCTTACTGAAGTGTGGAAAATGCACCCAACTTTGTACATGGAAGGACATAATGACACAGGCTGGGCCAGCTTGCATGCCAGCTCTGACTGTAAACGTGGTGGGATGGCTGAACAGGAGAGTAGAATGAAAATTGAAAAATGCATCCAGGAGATGCATGTACCTGCCCCCTTTCCAGCTTTAGGCAAAGAGACTGTCCAGAGTGCTCCAACTTTGTCTTGTGCTGCCTTCTCGTCCTGTTGTCCAGTGATGGTGCATGCCAAGACTAGGATAAGGATACTGGTGCCAGGCCCAGAGCATAGGGGAGCATGGGGCCAGTGTGGTATGCAGGTTGCTGCTCCTGGGAAAAATCATAGAAACATAGAAAGGTTAGGATTGAAAGGGACGTCAAAGATCATCGAGTTCTAACCCCCGTGCCATGGGCAGGGACACCTCCCACTAGTCCAGGTTGCTCAAAGCCCCATCCAGCCTGGCCTTAAACATTTCCAGGGATGGGGCATCCACAACTTCTCTGGACAACCTGTTCTAGTGCCTCACCACCTTCACTGGAAAGAATTTCTTCCTAATATCTCATCTAAATTTCCCCTCTTTCAGTTTAAAACTATTAACCCCTTGTCCTATCACTATACTTCCTGACAAAGGGGCCTTCTCCATCTCTCCTGTAGGCTTCCTTCAGATACTGATGGTTGCATCCTCTCCCTGAAGCCTGAATGGGTTTTCTGTTGTGGACCTCTGAAGCAGTGGTCACAGCAACCTAAGGACCATGTGTCTTCAGAGGAATATGTAGACAAACATAGAATTTGCCAGAGCTGGTACACTTCCAGACTGGGATGCAGGAGAGTTGTCGGAGCTGTATACGCTAGAGGATGATTTCAGCTTTGTTCTGCTGTGTGTGTGGACCACAGCATGGTGGTGGGCAGCAGAGAGGGGAGAGATGCAGGAGATGAACGCTGCATCTTTGTAGAGTAATCCCCCATGAAGACACAGCTTGATTCAACTAATGTCAGTAATTAGGGATAATGCATTAGTATGGATTCCAGATTTCCTTTATAATTAACCCCAGGAAGCTGATATTTTTTCTACCTACAGTAACCTCTCATGTATGTGGTGAGAATTTCTTGTCTTTTTCTTCAGGTTTGTGGTTTTTTGGTTTTTGTTTTTCGTTTCTTCTCCTATCCTCCTAGTTGCAAGATAAAATTTTACTCTCTCCATTCATAGATAAATGGGACATCACTGATGGAAATAGCTCCCTTGCCACCTTTTATATCTATGAGCTGATAAAAAGGAAGGGTGTTTTGGGATCCTGGCCAAAGGCAGCCACTCATGGTCTATAAAGTTACTGTTAATAGCTGCTCTTCTAAAGGTGGAGGCCAAAGGTGACTTGCAAGTGTTAAGTAGCTTGGTGATAGCATTGCTAGAATTATAAACAATTGAGGGGCTTGGTGCTGTTAGTCCTCAAAACACATCTGAGATGAAAGTTTTTATAGGTCCTGTTTTCCTAATTGGAAGATTAGTCAGGGCTGCTAAAGTGGAATTTAGGCTCAGATTTGACAAATTTTGGCAACTAATCTTTTGCTCAGATTGCTAATTCCTTATATGAATGAACATTAATGCACCCAGAGCAGAAATAAGAACAGTCAGGGCTCTGCTCTCCTTTTGCTGTTTGTCTCTGGCCCTGACCAGTTCACACCAGCCATGTCCAGCAAGGAGGATATATTTGTTGTTAGGTGGGATTCTGCTCGGTGGCTGTGTCTATACTTACTCCCAGGCTACCCTGGGATAATCTGCAAATTTATGAATTTCCTGAACTTTTAGGTTTGATACACATCTTTGTATTTAGTTTCAATTTGTGGTTTTTGCTTATAAATTTTATAATTAACACATGGATCTGTTTGTCATTTTGGTCTTTGCCCTGTCTAGTGGCAGTGCGTTCCACAGTTTAATTTGGTGCTCTGTGGAAATGTACTTCTTTTGCTCCTTTTTACCCTGCAGCCTGATGATTTCTGTGACAACTGCCGCCTTTTGCATTGCAAAGAATAGCGAGCATAGTGAGCAATATTCCTCAATGAGTTTTTAAAAGCACTTCTGGTAATCATTCTTGAAATCCCTCATGTTTTTATTCGATCACATGCCTCCTTTCTCAAGATAAAGAGCTCTGCACTGTTTAATCCTTTCTTATATATCAGCTACATCACTGATGATAATTCCATACTAAGAAAAAGATTCAGGTATCATCAAGAACTAATAAATTGCCCAAATGGACCGAGAGAAAATTTTGTTTTCCAACCTTGTCCACAGAAGCCACATTCATGGAATCACGGAATTGTCAAACTTGGAAGGCAACTCTAGAGATCACCTAGTCCAACTCTCCTGCTAAAACAGGATTGCCCAGAGCACATTACTCAGGAAGACAAGAAAGACACACTCAAGGCAGAAGGAGATGCATCACAAAACATAACTGAAGTTTCTCTGGAAAATGACTGCCTTAGCACAGTATAATGTATTGCACTTTTTAGGAACCACACTACCAATTCAACAGCACAGAAATCTGAGCATCTGTCCTAAAATTGTTATCCAAATTAAACATTTCTGAGCACTGGCCTTTTAGTGGTAAGATCTGATATGAGAATTAGTATTTTTCAGTGTTTCATGTGATATATGCTCATGAGAACAAATTACACGTGTTACACCTACAAATACCCATGGCCATGTATTTTTAATTTAACGCAGATACTGATGTCAGTAAGCAGAAAGACAACACAGATGCTTTGGGTCTCAGACCCAGATGTTTTGGTCGCTGTGACAACACCTGTGCTGACTCTGTTGGCAGCAGTAGTGGCCCCAACACAACTGTTGTCATTGTATAGTCCTCAGAGGAGCAAACAAGCCTGGTCCTCCCGTGGCAGGGACCTGGGCAGCAGCATGAGCGAGATGCAGAGGTTTTTCTCTGTTGCAAAGTTACCTCAGAAGCTCAAGGGAAAGTGCAAGTGAAGTTGCTAATATTTTACTCCCTTTGTTCTCTGAAAAACAAGAGGAAGAAGAACACAGCTTGTTATTGCTTACAACCAAGTAGGTGTGGTATTCTGGCTTTGTACTTCCTCTCTATTTACATTAGAATTTTGGAACATGGGGGAAGGGTCAGAGATGGGGACATCCCAGTTGGGCACCTGTGCCAAAGTACAGAAAAAATGGCAATGGCTCAGAAGTTTTGGCAACCAGCAATATGGGGAATTCATCCAAACTTACACTCCCCTGTGTAACCAAATCTTTCACAGACTCACTGGAGTGATTTCATTTCAGTGGTTTCATTTCACACTTGTTCGTAAGGATCAGTTAGTTTTCTCTTTCAATGACTTTGCAAGTATACCTTAAGAAAGGAAGTATGAAGGTAGAGAAGGACTTGAAATACACTAGTTATAACCACTTCTTTTTATTTGTGTGTGTGCTGGTAAACCTTTTACTTCAGTCTCAATGCATTATATTTGCATGAACACAGGTGCCAGGCTGTTCATACATACCTTCCAGAGAGAATCAGCGTTTGATGACTTGGTGAGGTGTCAGTGCTTTGTTAAAATTCTTCAGGTATAACTTGTGACTTTCCTGTAATCAAATGAGTAGGTAGAGGATACTGGGTTTTGTTTTCAGGATTTTTTTTCCATTGGCAGGTGGTTATTACTGCTGAAAAGATGGGAGTTATAATGTAAATGGCAAGATCCAGATGATGACTGTATTACCAAGAAGCAGAAAAAACAATCAAATGGAAAAGAGAAGTATGAAGACAAGTGTCTTGACAAGGTCAAACTGCATGCTAATGGAGCTGTGTGTCCAGTGTGATACATCACACCTGACCCAATTAACAAGGTTATTTAAATTTTAAAAAATCTTGGTTCAGTCAAAATTTGACTGAAAGCATTTAACAAAAGGTGGCCATTAATGATTAGCAACAGAGAGCAGGAAGGAATATGTACATATATTTCCCTTGTCAGTAAAGCATTTTCCAGTCATAAGAGTGTCTTGTGCTGCATGCTGATCTCACAGATGGTGCAGTAAATCAGAGCTAACTCTGAAAGTGTCAGTGGAATTATCTTTGTGTAAATGGTATCCGAATTTCCAAATTGGAAACTACGAAAGACAGAGATCGCCTTGGGGTGTAAGCCCAGATAGAACTAAAGTTGATTTCTCTCCTTTTTTTTTCCCCCTTGGAGTCTGACTCTGTGGCTTTGAGCATTTGCATAATTCTTTTGCTTTGGTTTGCTCCCTGCAAAGTCAGCTGATAGTTCCAGAGAAGCTCTTGAGTAGAGAACTTTGATTATGGAAATTGCTATGGAAATGCTTGTTTATTACCGTTAATGGAAGTAATATAATACATTAGAAAATTTTAGCTCAGCCAAGGGGTTTGAAAGGCAAAGGACACCATAGATTTACCATGAGCTGTTTTTTTTAACTACTGATTATTATACCATAGGATGAAGAGAACATTCAGCTTTAAAGGAATGATACCACCCAAGAGTGAAGCAAAGAATACAATCCTGTGGCTGCATGGATAAGACTTCAAAACTCTGTACGAATTCCTTGTGACTCGCATGTGAATTTGATGTCAGACATTAGCGACCACAAGCCCTTCTTCTTTGATATCTACTCAGCTTATGTTAAATTTGAGTGTGTTCTGTAATATCTCTGTAGATGTATAGGATTTTGAGGTCTTCTCTCCTAAGGAAAGACCATGGGTTTATATAGCCTGTTTGCACTCTTTCACTTTCTGTCATTCCTCTTCCAAAAGACACACCTAACTTTGGGTTAATGATCATGAGGAGTGGGGTCCGTGTTGGTTGTCTGTACAATGACAGGAATATTCATTAAAGCATGTGGGCATGTTACCACAATAATCTTATCTGAGTTTGAGACAAGCGATGCTCATACGAAAATCCTACCTGTGTACTTCATAGGGGCTGACGTGCTGCCAGAAGTGAGCAAGCTGGCAATGTAGCAGCAGTGATAGATCAAAGCCAGAGAGTGATATTTTCCCAAAGTTTCAAATAAATAATCGAGGGCTAAGTAAAGGAAAAGACAGCTTCTGAATTTACACAGCTTCTGGAAATAAAAATGCAGAAGCCTGCTCATCATGAAAGCATCCTTCAGCTTTCTAACAGAGAAGGCTGGGATGTGCCAACAACAGAAGGTTCCTGGCCTTTAGCATGACTCTGGGCATTGAAGGTGGGATTAGTTTTGCCCAAAAGTGGCCATTTAAAAGCCAAGTATCTGGCCTCCTTCCACAATCAGTGGAGGAAAAGGAGGTGATGCATCCAACCTCTCTCTGTTTCTGAGCTGTAGAGGCTGTCTAACCTAGTTAGACCAGATACTAACTTGCGGACAGCTAAAATTAGCAAGATGAATTGCTCTTTTACTGCTTCATATGTTTAACAAATTGCACACTTTCCCCACAATTGTATATTAGGTCTCTTGTTTTATGGGCAAAGAGGAAATTGAGGCTGAGATGAACTGATTTCCCCAAAGACAGTTGGCAACAGAACTGAGATTAAAACATATGCACATCTGACTCTAGCCTCTCTTCTCCTTCCTATCCTTCGTCCCTTTCAGATAATACTGCCTCCTAAGGATGACAACTAACTAGTCTCTGTGAAGGAAACCATTTACTCCTGTCTTCATGGACATGAAGAAGGGTCAAAAAATATGGCTGAGTGGACAAACACAGCCAGATCTATCAGGCAGGTTCTGCGATTTGGGGTTGCTAGTGGGACATAGAGGGCTCCTGATCAAACTCTGCTAATTTCAGTTTCCTGAAGTTGGGTGGCAAGTTTCAGAAAATTGGGTTTGTGAAGAAATGTGCAGTGATTCACCTGCCTCGCCTGACAACAGCATTGCATTGTTGCTGTTGCTCTCTTTGCCGAGCATATGGAAGCTGAGTGCTCCCTGGCTAGTATCCAGACATCCAAAAGTTAAATTGATGGGAATTGCCACAAGGGTTGGAGCTAATGGGAGACATAAAGAATGAAGCCTGTTCTATTTTTGCTTGTTGCTTTTCTTATGAGAGCTTTCTTCACAGAACAAACCTAGATACGTCTGCATGCAGCATATTTCTTCTGCATCTCCCCCCCTGGGGATGACTTACGCAAAGTTGTGATCTGTTTTGCTGTTCCAGTCCATTGGGCTTATCAGTTTATTCAACTGACTTTTAAAATGACCCTATTTTTCCTGACTTTGGAAAAAAGTGGCAAGAATCTAATTGCACTTCTGGGCATGAGGTGTAACATCAAGGCAGTGAGATGAAGGGAGGGGAGAACTCTGCTTCTCAGAATGGGAAGAGCTGGCTGGGCAAACCTATTGGGATGGTTTGGGTGGTTTGCACATCAGTCAGTATACACTTTATATGCTTTAAGCCACGTAGCTGGTGTCTGCACATTCCAGTACAGGATGCTTAGTGGTTTCTTATCCGCAGGGACAGATGTTACAGAGAAGCTTAGATATGCACCTGTAGTTAGATTAAACATCTGAGGGCCCATCTTCTTCAAGCCATTGGAGCTTGGGGTCCCTCTTCACAGACTGCTGTATGTGCACTCTCCGGACCAAACTGTAGATTAATAGCTCCACAGATGGAGAAATATTTTTTCTTTCCTAAATTGCAGTTCTGTTTCATTTTTATGTTGCTTGCCTGATTAAGTTTTAGAGCTCTCTGAGTTTTCTTTTTATATGCAAAGTGAAACTGGAAATTTTTACTGTTGTATAGTTTTGAAAGTTTTTTGTTTTTTTCTTTTTGCCATAAGCAAAACTCAGGAAATCAAAGGTGATTCATCTCTAAGCAGGAAATGATTTAAACCAAACAATGCTTTTTGATTTATGATAATGAAAAAGATTGCAGAGTGATGACAGGTCAGATAAAAACTCACACTGTGGCGACTTTTATGATAAGTATCATTATATTCATGCATTCAACTAATTCTCCACTATCGGTTTTATTTGTGGGTTTTATTTATTTTAAAAGTTTTTATTTAGGGAATTTATTGGCATGGAGTGATTGGCAGCCTCGGTAAAAGAAGTTGGCAATTCAGAGAACGGATATAAAATTTCCTCATACAGCCCTGCCAGTATGCCTCAGCTCATCAGAACCACAACAAAAGAGTAAAAGGACATGAGAACATCTTTCTGTGGTCAGATTAAAAGTCTGGCCTGGTATTTTTTTAATCAACTCTTTTTTGATTTTTAAACTAAATAATGTATTTTACTTCTCTTGTGGATTTATAACTGCTGGAGGTACTTCTCTATCATGCTTTTTATCTGTTTTATTTTATTTTTTCCTGCACCATAAATTTAGACAGCTTTTTGCTTATTTAAGCTTAGCCTTCATGAATCTGCTTGACTCCAGGAGCCAGAGCTTTAAGAAATGGGTCAAGTACAGTGAGACTGGAGATGAAGAAGCACCAGGATTTTGTTGTTGTTGTTGTTCTGTTTTCAGAAAACTCATTCAAGAAACATCTAAACCACGCTGTACTTAACATAGGCTGCTCCAGAGACTCATAGCTGGACAGAGAATCAGTAATAAGTAGGTCTGGAAAGGGCTTGGTAATATCATCTCATTCTGCCTTCTGAGACAAGACTCCTGTGTTATTGTGCGCTTCCTCAGTTCTCTCTTCCCTACAACAGACAACCACCATCCTCCTCTCACAGGCCCTCATTTCTAGACCTCTGACCACTCACCTTATCCTCCTTTCAACTCCCTTGGCTTGGCACATGCCTCTACTGAGAGCTCAAAGTGAACCCGCTGTTTCTTCAGAGAGGACATCACGCCTGGGTCAGTGCTGCATGGAGGGGATGGACCATTTCTCACTTCTTACTAACACAGCCCTTTCACTCCACAGTGACATTTTACTTTTGCCGACAGCAGCACTGTGTCATGTGTCCCAGCCATGCCTGAGAGCTGTTTTACCTCCAAGCTCAGCCCTCCATGCAGAGCTGCTGCCTGGACAGCCAGGCCCCAGCACCTGCTCCCACTTAAGGGCAGCATTTGGCACTCACCTCTCCTGAATTACGTCTTTGTGTGGATCATGGCCTCACACTTGGGTACAATAGCTATCCCAGCCTTCAGCTTGACTGCTTGGGGACAATGTGACACAGTACGCAGGTCTAGCAGATATTTGTCTGACCTCAACCACCATATTAGTATCCTGCTAAGAAAAATACTCGAGACCCTGACCTCTCTCTATACTTTATCTCTTTTGCACCTGGGCAGTACTATAGGATAAAATGTCTTACTTCTCCCACAAACCATGCTTTCAAGTAATGGCCAGTGACTTGTTTTTCCTAAAACTGCCTGTAGTCTGGACTGTGTCTCTTTAGCCACACATTGAGCCGTTACAGCTTCCATTTAAGTCTTGTTCCACCTCCTCATGCAAACACAGTGAATAATTTAGAGCACCGTACTTGATGTCTCTGGACTGCTGTCCTGCCACCTTTTGGGGACAATCCTCCAAGCTGCTCAGGCATTTTTTCTGGGCCAGCCTGTCTGGAGTACGCTATAATCACTTTTCTCAAGCATCTTGGACATGTATTCAATATATCATAAGAGATAGAGTTCATTGATGGGTACCAACATATTTCACTCTACACAACTTCAATGTGCTTGTCAATTTTTCACTTCATGCTCAGTGGCTTTAAAAATGCCTTGAAACAGCATTTAAATGATCTTAATGATGGTGTTGGCAATATGAACCCATACTTCCTTC
Source organism: Pedionomus torquatus (assembly GCA_013398155.1). Taxonomy (NCBI): domain Eukaryota; kingdom Metazoa; phylum Chordata; class Aves; order Charadriiformes; family Pedionomidae; genus Pedionomus; species Pedionomus torquatus. The sequence goes on along the minus strand of VZRU01004108.1, from coordinate 218,553 downwards.
TTTTCTGCACTGGTCAGGTCTGCCCAGCCCACTGATGTCTGACACACTTCGCAGCTTATAAAAGTAAGGCATTAAAAAGATTTATCCACAACTCCTTTATATAAGCAAACATCAAGACTCAAATCCTGTAAAAAACAGGCGACTTTGCCATCTGTTTCCATTTAAAAAAATAAGAACACAAAAACAAAACATTGAAAAGAGATGAGCTGGTTCTGGCAGTCAGTGGTTTTTACCTCTGTCTAGTGTTTCATGAGTAACTACTCCACACTGGTCTTGCACTGTGGAGCACATGCTGTACTTGATACTACTTACTACTGTATAATCTAGATCTCTCAGGGCAGGTGATGAGTCACTTTAGTCATACTTCTCCACACCATTGCAGCTCACAGTTGTCAGCAGAGTTCCCTAGTAAGACGGCATTTGGCATTTCTGACAAATCTGAAAGAATTAGTGTGGACCTGTTATTACTGTCCATTGCTAGGACATCACCGAACTGACATGATGTCATTCCTATACAAGCACAGAGCCTGCAACCTAATGTCAAGAATTAACGGTAATTCTGGAAAATTTGTGTACTAGTACTGTTTTGCTGTGTTCTTCTTGTTCATCCTTCCAGCCCTCTCTTCTCAGCCCCCTCTGGCTCCTTTTCCAGAAAGAGGAAGATCTGACAAATTGAAATGGCTTTCTGCAAGGCACCTGCTAAACTTTATTCAGTTAAGCAGGTAAACCTGCCCTTCATAAAAGGAGCATTAATGAGATCCATCAATGTTGGATGTGCTGCTCTTTATGATATTTTTGTTTGTTTTGTTTATTGCCTGGAAGAACATAGACCTGGCACATGGGTAACAGGCCAAAACAGCGTGAGAATGGACGGTGAAGGAGATATTTGGGTTTAGACAAGATTGCCCAGAGTATACAGATTACAAGTTTCATTATTTTCTGCAGAGATTGAGACTGAACTGGATGAGACAGCAGCTGTATTACCAAGAACTAAAAACATCTCATTGACAGTTGCACTCTGCAGGCCTGTCAATTGTTCAGGCTTGTCAAATTATGCCATGTCATTTTTATTAGCTTGATATCTGGAGAGCTATTTCAATGATTAGAAAAGGTGGTTAAAACTACATCAAATGATTTGTATGTAACATAACATTGCTGTTGGGTTGCCAATTGCTCAAACACTTTCTGATGCTGCTTCCAGTGCCTCGCTTCCCACTGAGTAGTAGTTTTTTATTTTAAAATAAAAGCCATTAGCAGTCCTATGTGCTAAAGTGCTCAGAAACTGGCCTTACTCACATTTTGTTTGGTTGCCAATAGCTTTAATCAGAGTTACCTTTTCTGAGTCATCAGTGTGACTAATACCCTTGTGAGGCCACCTAGAATAGACTTCCTTCGAAATCATTTGTCCTCTTTCCACCAAGATACCTCTGATCCATAAAGACAACTTTGGCAAATCCTTTTGGTCTTGCATTGTATCATGGTCTATATCACATAAATAAGATGGGTAAGTAAAAATATTGGTATGTTTCCTTTGGGACATCATTAAGTGCTCTGCTGAAAGGAGTAGTGTTTGTCATTTCTAATGCAAAATAAAAAGAGTAAAGTGACTTGCCCAAGCTCCATTCTGAAGCAGTGACAGAGCTAGGATTAGGATCAATCACCTGAATCCCAACACCAAGATTTATTCACTAAAAATAAATAATTCCAACCTCTCTAAACCCATCACATTGGATTTTCAGATTCAGTCTAATTAGGAATATTGATGTATCATTCTAAATACTCCACCCTATTTGCACCTCCCCTGCTTCCTCAGTTTTTGTATTTCCATGTGCATGGACCATGTGTATTTGTCAAAAAAAGTTTTAATTCAGCAGAATTGCAGTGGAATTGCAACCTATGTTCACAGATGAGGCCAGAAGAAGAGGTGCATTACCACAGACTCACCTTTCCTTCAGAGTCAAGGGGAAGATTCGTCAGAGTGAGTCACAATCCCTCCTCTCCTTGGTGCAGAGTGCAGCAGAAGCCTTTGCCTGCAGGTAGGTTATTTGGAGGTTAAGGATGTTTTACGCAACATTATTTTTGACAGGGTTCTCTGGAAGATGCATTTTACATGCTAAACCCATGTCACTCCAGTAGCTCTTGTTAGAGATAGTCAAGACATTTGTGTACTGGGTGGTTTAAGAATTTCTGGCGGGGAAACCTAGGGATTTTATTTTTAACCTTTTTATTGATAATGGTGAAAAGTTATTAGTGAGCACTGTGGTCTTGCATGTCTAGCTGCCATGGTACAAAAGTTACACCTATATGTGGAGAAGCAAGTTACTAGAGTCTTAGAAAACCCATTCTTGAATGCATAAAAGCCTAGTTTCACAAGTGCGATTCTCCATTCTGGCATCTTCAGAAAATGCATTGGAGCAGTTGCCTCCTGCTTCATTTCAATACTTAGTGATGCAGATGTTGGAGACATGGGTGGCATTAGTCACTAGTAGGCAGTGTAGGCTGAGGGACTGCCATGGCACCTGTGCTGTGTAAACTAACTCGGCATGTGTCAGTGTTGTGGGTTTTTTTTTATTTTGCTTTGGGTTTATTTATTTATTTATTTATTTTTTAATTTAGATGGTTATTAAAGAATACTTAAGTATTGTCTCATATATATCCACATACAAGTGCATGTGTATATATATATGCCGCATAGAAAAGCAGCATGTCTTCTGTCTTCAACAATACTTAAAAATTCAGCAGAATACCACAGACATGTTTGTATCTAATTAAATATCTTCTGAACTAGGATTACCTATTTTTTCCCCTTTATTTAATGAGATTCCTCTAGCAAGATCTGGGAAATAGTGTTTTTTTTCTTTTCTTTTTGTGTTTTAAGTAACCTTTATGTTTCCATATGGCTTGCATGACTCAGGCTTTATCATTTATAGATTACAAAGTCACAATTAAAGTCCTAGATAAAACTAACGAGTTGAGCATGGCAGACAGAAGCACTTTTTTTTTAAAAAAATGAAATGCTAACTGCATTTTAAATCTGCAAAGAAGGCATAAATTCATAGTACAATATTGATTACAAACAGTTAATTTGTCTAATGAGTCAATTCTGAAAAATTCTGCTATGCCTAACAAATGAAGGTTGCGTGGCTTGGTATGATCATGTCCTTCCCCACCCTCTGCTCTACCATAACATAAAAGCTGTGTTATTCTTGATATTATCGGTAAATGAATTTTTTAAGGACACATTCTTTAAAGCAGAAGGGGTTTTGTCTGCATACTACCCATTATATTATGGATTAAGTATTCATTTACATGCTATTTCTGCAGTTGTTATTCAGCAGTTTTGTATTTTCCACACTTGGTGGGAAAGGTTCACCCAACTGATTCATTATTATCTGTAATAAAAAATCGCTGTTCTTTACCAAATGAATCTGTTTTGACATTACTAACCTAAGACAAGCTTTTCACTCCTTTGTTAGACTCTCATTACCTGAGGTTGTGTAATCCTAGCCAGTTGGTTACACTTTAGTGCAGAATGAAAGAAGAGGACAGGGGGCACCGGGGCTGAAGGGTGAAGTATGCCCCTGGTAACCTGTGCCTTTGTGCAATTGCTTGAAACAAGATGTTTAGAGCCTATCAAATAGATGTTCTCTTGCATTTGTTAACTGTAGCCTTCTCTATCTTAGCAGCAGCTCTCAGAGTCCACACTATTCCTTGCTAAGTGGATTAATAAGTCTATCTATTTATTTATTATTTTTATTTCAATGAGTATAGATTAGGACAGGCAGAAGGAAAATTCCCACAAAAGCTGCTGGAAATTCCTGTAGTGGAGAAGGTCCTGCAGTGCACAAGTCTTTGAATTTCCACATGCCCTGGGCGTTGGCTCCCCAGAACCACCAAACCCACCAATTAAATTAGGAAAAGGGAAGGAAGACTACAGAAAGGAAAAAAATTCAGTAAAATGCACGTGTGTGACCCTCTTTACTACCTGTTAGACAGCAGAGTTCTGCTCTTCATGCAAGTGCAAGTCCTCCCCTGAGATCCCCTGAATGCTCTGGACCATCCACAGGAGATAGTAGAATCAAGAGCTGCTGAAATTTGAGTGCAAGTTTCAAGTTCTTCTCCCTTCAGATAAGCATGTATTTATTCAAGTTGCTTTAAATTTGTTTTTATTGATCCATATATTTCATACTCAGGATGTTTCATACTCAGACTAAAATATAAAAAGGTCACATACAGTAATTAAAAATGTATTCGCATGAAAACTGAAGGGAAATTTAAGTTTTAATGTAGTCAGAAAAAAAATTGAAAGGCATAATTTTCTTATTCAACATTTTTTCCTTGAATGTAATTTGCATTAGGCACACACACTCAAAAACACAGCAGTGCATTTGTTTGCTTTTTAAAATTATTATTAAATACATTACATTTTCTTTATCCCTGTATGCAATCAGCAGAGCTTTCACTTTGTTCATCTTTGAAAAGTCTTCATTGCTGGTAATGATAGGTGAGCCTGGAAGAATTGTGGTAACAAATTTTAAAATTGCTGTGATCCAAAGAGAACGACACACATTTAAAAAACATATGTGTACATGGGTCAGGATAGGTCAGTATAAAGATTTTAGCAGTGGGATGACTATAATATACACGTTTAAAAGCAAGTCCTCGGGTATTTGATGTGCTCTGTTGTTTATTAACATAACTACATATAACCTGTTTCCCAGACAGAGATAACCTAAGATGTTGCAGGGCCTCAGACAAGCATTCTGGAGTATTTTTTAAACAAAATATACAAAATTTACCAGTCTCCACTCACTCCTAAATCTCTGTCTGAGACCGTGTCGCCTACCTCTGATGGCCTCCAAACACACACCACATTTCTGCAAAACCCAATCCCAGACTTCATTCACCCTGTTCCTCATCTGCCCTGTTTCACCAGCAGGATGCTAATGTCTGTACCCACATGTTTTGTTTTAAGAATTCCTATTAATTTTCTTTGCCCTGTCCTCAATTTCCATTGGAAAATGGAAAAATTCACTTCAGTTATGAAGGAGGTATTTGCCATAATTCGTGATGGGGGAATTTCTGGAAGCATCACTTACTTCTTCCTTGCCCGTGACCCAGGGACAGCTGACGCCTTTTCCTTATCTAAGAAGTGATTGAAGAGAACCTGTTGCTTTTTCAGCTCTCAAACACATCTGACAATATTTGTCCTTGTATTCACATGCATGCTGCAGAAGGCTGTAGAAGGCAGATACTTTATCCTTTTGTTTTCCTGATCTCAGATCCCCAGGAGCTTCAAGAGAATTAAATAAAATGTAGAAATTCTTTAGCATCAGAGGTTTCAATATTGTTAAAGGGTTTAATATATTGTAATTTTTCAAGACTTTGCTGTTTCCTTGTGGGTCTGTTTCTCGCTCACTGTGATTAAGTTCCTGGTGAAGTCTAGATAAATATGACATTTAATGCAATCCTATTCTTGCTGCTATGGAGACATGCCTTGTAGAGCGTGTCTACTTCACTTTGGTCTACCACAGCACGGTAAGTTCAGCATGCTTCTGCTAGATCTTCCTAGCTCCCTGTCTTTGTTGTTAATTGTTTAACATGCATGTAAGTATAATACTTGGCAACTTAACACAGCATTTGTCTTCATTAAAGCGCTTCACGGACCTCTGTTAATGAAGCCCTGTCAATGTGGTTTAAGGTGGGAAAGGCTTTTTACAACACAGGAAAAATGGTGAAATTGAGGGACAGAGACAGTACACTTAGATCTTTCAAGGTGCTCATGTGCCTAGGAGCTGAGTTTTGTGCTAGTCTCTCCAATGGCAAATCCATTTAAAACTTTTTCTGTCCCTTCCCACAGCTCTGCCTGCAGTTTGTCCTTCCCCTCAGCCACACCAGTTCTCTTGTTTGTGGGGCCTTCTGGGAAGCAGATTAGTAGCAGTGCGTTGGTCGGAGTTTGTCCTGCCCCTATCTCCTTATCCAGCTCTTAATGAAGGCTGATATCAATGGGAGTTGTTTGCTTGTTGAAGACAGAAGTAAAACCAAACCAAGGCTTTAGATTGTGCTCATGGTGACAGGGTGACAGCTCCTTTCAAAAGAAGCACGGTGCTCCTTGTTGTACACTGAGGGAGACAACCTTTCATGCTGCCTCAGGTGAAGAAATGTATTTGTAAAACAATACAAAGAGCCCTTTCCAAATTTTTTTTTTTTTTTTTTTTTTGTTTTGTTTTGTTTTGGTTTGGTTTGGTTTTTTGTTTTCAATCTGCATTCGTTCAATATCCTCCTTAAGCCATGACTTCACAAACAGGGGGCAGGGAGCAGTAAGAATTAGTGCCTGTGGTTGGAGGGAGGGCAAGAACTTTATTAACTAGCTTTGATAATATTAGTATTTTAAAATAATTTCCATGGGGATTAATGGGAGTTTAGTACAGAAAATCCAGAGGGCTCTCAACCTAGGCAATGTGCATACAGATCTGTCCAGATTAGGTCAGCATGAATAATAAAATTACTTTGTTCTCTAGCTGGTCACAGTTCTCTGCTTAACAACTTAGCAAGCTGAGATACAGGGTCCTGCACTTGACTTGCTGCTTAAGGGTGGAAACTGTAATATTTTTAATTATTGTATGTGACCTTTTTATATTTTAGCCAGTTCCCCCAGGAAAGCGGGAGCAAACTCCCATGGAGCTGGCACGTCACACTGCCTACACCATAGGGCCCAGGTCTGGTGTCAGCTTTATGCACAGTTTCTTGTAATTTTTATTTCTGTCCTTTCCATATAGGTCTTAATAAAGGACATGTTAATGAGGACTGAATGGCATTTGTTATCCAGACAGTGTATCATGGCCAGTTAGCCTGATGGATTGGTAAGAATATGTCTCGGCTCCATATCATTATTCAGTCCTTAATTAGGGAATTTTTCCTTAGTAAGGGCTGAACTGTGACATGATGCAAGGCTTTCAGATTTACCCTGTGTTGCTTATGAGGAGCAAGTGCCTCCACTCCAGAGGAGACAGTCTTCCCCCAAGATCCATGAAGGGCTTTGCTCAAGTTTCTCAAATTTCTTATCCAGCAGACTTTAGTGCACAAGGGCTGTGACTGCATGCAGGAGAAGACCTGGGCAGATGTAGCTGCACTAGCCCTTCAACTCCTTTTAAAGTCTGTTAGAGGTACTTAATTTCTCCAGTTATGGAAATTGGGACATGCCTGAATTGCTAGTTAAGCTGTAGTATGTACCCAGGGCTTACCTCTAGATGGTTTCCTCCATTTTATATCCCTAGTTCTATTAATTGGGGTTTCTTTCTTTTTACTTGACCAGCAAACCTCTATTTGCAGAGTCAGAGACTTGCTAAACTGCTGTAAGAGCTAAGCTATCTCTTTTAATGGGGTCTAAATACTTGCCCTCCAGAGAAACACTGTGGGCATCTCTGGCCAAAATAAAGCCCTGGTGGCACAGACAGTTACTGCACCAAGAAAAACCTCAAAGAATATTTCTTTTTGCAAGCAGGTGATGCAAAAGGACTGTAAGAGCAAACTGATAGCAACCACTCAGTGCCTTCTGTCAGGTGAAAGAAAAATGTACTTTGATCCTCTGGGAGATGCATCTGGACGTAGCTAGTCATGGAATATTTAAAGAAGCCTTGGGGGGAACTTCTGGTGAGAGAGTTTAGTTTGCAGCCACTACCTGTGGTAGCTGCAAACTGTCATGTTTATTTTTCCTTCTCCTGGGGAGAAAAAGACAACGCCTGCTTTCAGTGACGATGGGGCCTTGCCCTGTAACACTACTTTCTCTGTGATTGTTGTGTGATATTTGTGGGGAGGAAAAACTGAACAAATCAGATTTGTTCTCAACAAATAGGACTTGTTCCTCGGAGGCTGTCGTGATGCAGCTTCCCCAGTTCAAAATGATGCTAATTGGCTCCCACCTTGTTACCAAAGGGAGGCTCTGTGATTTCAGATATGTCACCTGCTGGAAACGACTAGAAGATGGAAAATGTATTCAATTCCCTAGGGAGTGTTTTTTATCCTTTTAAATGAGTTTTTGTGTGAAGAGGTATTTGATAGAATATCCCCGGTGTAAGATAAATAGTTTCCCTGAGTTCAGGACTAATTATCCTCAGGGACACAACAGACTGAACAGCTAGATGAGCCAGAAATAAAATGGTATCTTGTGGCTATAGTGGGAAGTAGGCAGTTACACTCCTACCATACACGATTAGATGGCTATCGAGCTTGTTATTGTCAGAGAGGAAATGACCGGCTTTCTCAGACAGAGCCTCCACGAATAACAAAGTACGTGTGGGCTGCAGCAGCACACATTCTCTGTTGTGCATAGGTAGATGTACATCACCAGCAGCTTTTGCTGGCTGTACATATTTTGGACCAAATGAGGTCTTTACAGAGTCAAAACAGAGAACTGTTTGTGCATGTGATATTGCACATGCTTTTCATGTTTATGTAACGTATATATTAAAAATACACATCTCTTACTGAGGGATGAGAGAGCGTGCTTTTGTTGTTCCTTACAAATCCAGGACTAAAATGAGTTTTTTTCATGTTTGTCCAGTGCTCGAGATCTTTTTCTGTTTTCTTTTTCTCTTCAGTTTTTCTCAGGTATTTTTCATTGACACTTAGTTTGACGCTTGAAGCTTCAGGTTGTGACTGGAAGAAGAAGGCTAAATGCATGTTGAAATTGTTCTTGTGGCGTGAGAAAAATTGACCAGAAATCTCATGAGAATTTCAGGGAAAATTTAAATTTTGCAGCTTAGGGTTAAGGTGTTTTGTTTTTGGCTTTTTTTCCTCCCTTCCTCAGCCAAAACTCCCATTAAAGCCAGCTGTAGTTTTGCCTGAATAAGGACCACAAAGAGCTAGCCAGATTTTGCAGAATGAAAAGTTCATCTGCTCCTTAAACTCTGGATAAGCATCTGAACTCTGTGCCACATTCCTAAATTAGATCATTCCCAGCTTGAGCCCTGCTCCAGGAGAAACCCTGCCAGGCCACACTGTTGGGCTGTGCTGGGGGAGGCTCCCATGGGGCAAAGGTTGCAGACTGGGGTTGGTAGGTGGGACAAAGCAGGACAAGTGGGGAGCGCCAGGACCTTGCAACAGCTGGGGAGGGGGCAGTGGGGAGGGATGGGGGGTGAGGGTGAGGGGCAGAGCACTGGTCTAAGGAATGCAGTTCACCATTCACCGTATTTGTCAGGATTGGTCATCTTGCCCACCAGCACTGCAGCGGGGTGCAGCTAGGAGATGAGAAAAGCCCAGAGCATCGCAGCACGGGCCCCAGCAGGGAGGGATGGGTGCAATCTCTTGGCTGGCTGAGGTCACGTCTGGATGGGGCTGCTATTTATATCTGGGGGAGATGGAGTGTGACAGCACACACAGCCCTGTAACTGTTGGAAGGGCAAATGGCTCCAGGGGAGAGGGCAGTTTCTCTCTCAGGTCTTTTGGGTGCCACTTGGAAACTGCCTTTTTTAAGGAGAGCTGGTTTGTATTGGTCTGCTAAACCTGGGACTCCCCAGTGCTTCGGGAGCAAACATCAGCCCCAGTAGTCCTCCACCCCGCCTCCCCCACAGGGCAGAGCAAACACATCAGCAACCAGTTCCTCCTAAGGACTGTTTGGAAATGTTTCTTGCTGAAGTTGCCAAATAGAGAGACAGAAAGAGAAGAAAAGCTCCAGCTCTAGCCAGTGGATTCATGCTTAGCACAGTATTTCAAGGAACTAACTGTTGAATCTGAGTGCTCAGAGTGCAAGGTGTGCCAGGGGAAGTGTGAAAACAGGGCTTATCTGGCAGAAGGAGTAACCCTTTTGTGCCCACCCCTTCCTCCAGGTCATGCCACTGGCAGGACTTGGAAAGCTGCCTCCCAGCATCCCAAGGATTCCTAAATTATAAACAAGCATTGTGAATGCGAAGGCAGCATTCATAAATTACAATTCCCTAAACAGGGTGCTTGTGACTTGTGCATTCACATATTGCAGTTGCAAAGCTATGAATTTTCTGATTTTTGTCACACTCTGATAAGATTAAAAAACCACAGTTATATTTGATCCCGCTGACTGAGTTGCAGAAGTAATTTCTCGTTCAATTGAAATCTAAAACTTTTGAGATTTCATGTCCACTGGGATGGAAAGTAATTTATCAATTCCCATTAACTTTGGCCACCAATCAGGGAAGGTTTTCTTTTCATTTCAGTAAAAAGGATAATATATATCACCTACATTTTAAACATTGTCAGGAATTTCAGAAAGCAAGCAGCTAAAGCTGCGATCTCTGCCTGTTTAGAAAAAAACACCCTTTTTCTAAGAAAACCAGAACTTTGGTCTGCAACTTCTATGAGGGGGAGCATTCAAAAGTAAAATCCTGTATGTTTTTGGATTTGCCCCCATTAAGTTACTTTGAACAGCTTTGTGGGAGCTTGTGGCCTTTCGAGCCTCTTATTTTTGTACGTGCACATCTGCATTTCTTTTGGGAGCTGTTCTTGTAATACACAAACATTTAGTAATGGTCTTACAACGACTGCAGATTACATTTTTTCCAAGGCCTGCAGGCAGAAAAGGAGAGGTTGCCAATCCCTTACAAAAACAAGAACAGTGACATGAACTGTGTTCATTTCTTGTAAAGATAAATAAAACACAAGAAATGCAAAGAAGAGGCATTTTGAAGGTTGTTTTAATTCCCTGAAATTCCTATGTTAGAACATTTGGAAGAAGGAGAGACTTGCTATTAGTCAACTGTATTGATTTCTGCCACTAAGGAAAGTGGGAGAAAAAATATTTACTGTGCTAAACCTCTGGAGCTTTCAACCAGTTCATACTGAAAACTCTCTCCTGCGGTCTTCCTTCCCTGGCTTCCCCCCTGAAGAAGGAAAGGCTAGAAGAGGGCAAGCAATGAGAGGGGGGCTCCGCTCAAGGGAAATGCAGGCCCAGGGAGAGAAATTGCCTTCTCCTTGCTCTTAGCAATGGATTCACAAAACAGTTTTCATGATTGTGACAAATCAAGTACCACTGTAATTAAAAACTGATCGTCATTTTTCCATTTGATCCCTCTACATGGCCCTCTCTGGTGCTTCAAGTTCTTGCAAGCATGGTCAAAAAAATAGCTGTAGTTGTTTGCTTTCAAGCTGCTCGATACTTAGGCTGAGTTTCATTGCAAATAATGTGGAGTTTTGTTTGGGAAAACTGGAATCCATGTCTTAGTTTTCAGGTTATTCTTGAGGAGTTTTTTTCTGTTTAATTTACAAATGTTGCATGTTAAACTTAACAAAAGACAAGCAAAAACAAGCTCAGCTGTTTCACTGAACTCTTAAACATGAAGATTGATAGATGGATAGATGTATTTTTTAGTGTGGCTGTACTTAGAAAAGTGGCTGCGTAATGATGGCGTCTTCTTCCTCAGCATGACTTGCTGCTTGTGTACATTCAGTCAGATCTTTGACTTTATGACAGAAATATGTCTTGACTACTTTTTATTCTACATAGCTAAGCATCAAATACAGTTAAAACCTAATTTTTTTCAGTAGTAAACATTGAAGCCTTAGCAGCTAAGACTTCAGCAGGCTCTGAATTGCTTCTTACAACGAGGGTAGTAATTTTCAATCAATTCAGTCTATACAGGCCCAATGAAAACAGGTGACATGGACAAAGGCCTAATTTATCTGATAGATTGTAGTTTTATTTTTCATAATACTTGCAATGGAAAGGACAAAGTTTAATTGGCAGAGTCCAGGTAGAACTTGAAGGACCAGGAATTAGAAGTTTTTTCCTTGTAAACATAGAGCATTTGAGACTGAAAAACTGTAAACATAAGAACTTATGGCATTATTGTGTGAGTTCTTTTCAGGACAGAAGGCATAATGTAAGCATATTGCCAAATAGGGGGGAAAACTTGATGAAAGAAAAAGCACCTTTAGCAGTCATATCTAGTAGGATAGCAAGTTTTGCTGGGAGGAAATAAAAGCAATTATTAAAAATTAATAGGCATGTGGATCAGCTAAATGCTAATAAATATGATGGATCCCAAAAGTTCATAAAGGGTGCACTAGCAAAGTTGAAAGAATAATAAAAGAGCAACCCCTTAATTTTTTTTTTTTTCTTTTCACAATTTACTGGTATATTTAAAGATGTATATTTTTCAGGAAGACTAGATTCTTGTGGATAGATTCAAACACAGATAATTCCAGCAGCCATGTTTCTCTTTGATGAAAGAAAAGCTCACATCACACTATAAGTGTCCTTAATCTCAGGTTAAGAAGAAAAAAACCAGCCACAACATCATACTTACCGAAAGAAATGAACCCCAAATAAACCCAGACTGCTCATGTACCTGACTTTTAAGTTTTAATACAAGTCTAGGTCTAAGAAACCAAAATGAAACAGTAGTTAAATGGAAGGCTGAACTTGGAAGATTAAACTTAGTTTTACCCTTTCAGGGCTATACTTTAGGACATTATTTCTTTTCATCATTATTACATTTTTTTGCAATCAAAGGTTCTTTTAATACAAATTGGATTTCACATTGAAACTAAATAGATGCTATATTATATATAACAATTCCTAGATTTGATTCTTATGGTTTTGGCTATAAGAGTTCAATGCTGAATCATTAGTGTTTGAAACCGCTGTACATGGTAAGTTGCCCTAATAGATTTTCTGTGATGTTCCTGAAATTAGCCCATGACTTTGTAAACTTCTTTCAAATAGCTGAAAATAACTGCTGTGACTGTAGAAATCTGAGGCAGAGATTGGAAAGAAGATATGATATTCTGTAAAGTTTGAAAAGTATGAAAGGTACAAGTGGGAGAGCCTGGGGAACTGTAATGGGAACTGCACCTGCTAAGTCCATTTTTCATTTATAAAGTAATGAAGCAAATGTTAAGGAGTGGCACCTGATGAACAGTAACACCTTTATACTTATATAAAATAACCTCTCACATAAAAAATTGGTATTTTTTTAAAAAAATACTGAATTTGGAGCTAGTGGTAATGATGGCAAGACTGAAATACAACTATTTCTTTACACTATTGAAGAATTTGGTAAAATACCTCCAACCCAGAACAATTATTTCTTAGCAACTTGGGTATGAGCATTGTCTCATGCATGGAAAGAGTCTAAATAAATGGTGGTGATTTGCAGCAAAATATTGAATCTTGGGAAGTGCCCAAGTGAGGTGGTGCTGGACAATGTGATGTTAGATTTTGTTTATGGTGTTTATTAATGTTTTGCGAGAGAAGTGTAAACTGCACATTAATTATGTTCCACAGGGACTAAATGGGGAGGTGTAGCAGAGGATGGACTAATCACTTTATCACTTGCTGGGCACTCTGAGCTGGTATAATTTAGTATAGTCCAACTAAAAGTGGAAATAAATTCTCCATGATAGGAAATTTATTTCCTAGGCTTGTATGTGGATCTGTGTTTTATTCCCTTCAGACACTATATATCTATTCTTATATGCCAAGGCTACTGGCTTTTCTCTTATTATGGGTGCTACGAACATTGAATGGTTCTTACAGTGCTTGTAGATGATGAAAAGTGCAAATAAAACAGGCTTATTAATGACGAAAAAAGGAAGCAGATAAATATCGAGGATCATGAAGCAATACAAAAGGACCAGAAAAGGCTGACAGAGTGAGGAAAAGCTGCTGATGAACTAAACATGACTTTATTCTTCCGGTGCCATATATTTACAGGGTGTCTTCACCACCATCCTGTGGAGAATGAGGAAGCTATAGCCACCCAAGGAAAAGTCTCATACAAAGGATACAGTATGATGCTGTCCTGATTTTTGTAGGAATATTTCTCTAGTTCTTTTAATTCTGTTTCTACCCTGGGCAATGACCTCCTGACCATGCACTGAGGAGACCCCGCTCTTTCATGGGGAGTCGGAGTAGGAGTAGGATGGGGATGATGGAAAGCATAACCCCTGCATAGGCAGGCTTGTAGAAGATGCTGGGTTATGGGTCTGGAGAGTGGACATGTGTTTCTCGACTGGAACCCTCTGTACAGGAGTTACTTTCCTGTCAAAATGAGTCTTAAGGAATTTTAAAGCCTGTGCAATTGCTCAGCAGCCTCTAAGTGTACATGATAGCAGAGTTGTGGGAGTGATCACAGTAGGAGCAGTCTAGCTGAGCTAGCTTTCATCAGAGTAGCTCAGGTGTCAACAGCACTGAAGTTGCAGGGTACAGACCAGCTTTTGCTCAAACTGGTCAAGCAGCCACTGTGCTCTGACTGCACTGAGGCTGGCCCTTGGGGCAGGTGCAGGCCAACACAACCTTCCTTGTCCTAGATCATGTTTTCTGTTTGGAAAGGATTTAGAAGGGCAAGTTCAAAGGCAGTCCAGGCAGTCAAGGTCAGTGCATTTGAGGCTGCTGAAATGGTGCCTGTAATCCTAGCAGTATTTAGGACATTGCAATGGAAATGAAAACCTTGTAACATCTTCCCTAGACCCTTAAGATGCTTGGAGACAAGCCTAAGTTTTGATTTAAACCATTGGTTTAAGTTACTTTAAGCAAGAAGAGTGCCTTGACGTAGCTTAGTTATGTATGTTTGTATTTTGTCTTCTTGCCTCTGCTGTCACAGTGAAAACTTTTAGGACAGTAGGAATTGGGGTGGTTGGAGTGGTTATACAATGAACTCCATCAGGAAGATCTTGCATACCAACACCTAAAAGGCTCTGTATTGCCAGTGGTCTGAGCTAGTGAGATGTCATTATTTTCTTAAGAGTTTTCTCTATTGATTGGGTTTAAATGTGCTCCTTCTACAAAAATGTCCATCAAGGTGATTAAATCTTGAATAAAAAGCGCAGTAAATTGTCCCTGGCTGCAAGAGACTCTTTTGCAGTCATTCGGCACTGTCACTCCCTCCCCAGAACCCTGTAAATCAGGTACCATCTGGCAGCTTTGAGTTCCTCTACCTTGTCTAGTTTCTGAGGACGTGCTGGAGACAACTGCATTTGGCTATGTGCACAATCATCTGGGATCTTCCCTATAACTTCAAGGCTGGAAAATTTGAAAAATAGAAGGCACCGGGATGGGGATTGAAATCCTTCCTTGTCTTGCCTCCAGCCTCAGGCCCAAATCAATGGAGAGGCAGCCACAGGAACAAACAGTAAAAAAAGGGGTTGGATTCACATCATGGCAGGCACCAGGAAGTTTGGAAGCTTGGGTTTTTGCTAAATACAGGGGAAGCTCATTCAATAAAATGTATTTTCTGCAGCATTCTCTGGGCTGTTAACTCAGGTCTAGGGAGAGTGAACATGGTCCACTTGCTCTTGATTGCTATGTGGGACACCACTTACCCACAGGGGAGTGAGACAGGAGATATTCATGACCTTTTTTCAACATGAAGATTACAGCAATTCTTCTCCTGGGCCTCTCAAGTCAGGAGTCATCCCATTCCCTCTTTACTTACAGGCATAAGGACCATCAGACTCTGCCTCTCAGTCATGAAGGTAGCACATAATGGGGTGCCTCATCTTTTAATTGCTGGAGCACCCATCAAGCAAGGTGCCAATGCCATTGAATTCACTTAGCCATACCTAAGATGCACTTGACAAAACGTTAGTGTGCCACCAGCACCCATCTAATTTTCTATGACTTCTCTGTTGCTGCAGCACAAATTATATGGCTGAAAGCCTTTTATAGTTCTTGGCCTCAGATATATCCTGCAAACACTAAATACAGTCTGATTGTAAATGCTGCTCCATGGTCTGATTTAGCATGCCTTTGTTGAGTCAACCTCCTGGTGACACCGAATGACTCCCTAAGTGAGGAAAAGTGCATTTTAAAGGGCAAATTGTTTGAAACCTTTGCTGGGGAGCTCGTTTGAAAAACATAACAAGGAGAAACCATTTTGTGTGGAAGACTTTAAATTCCTGACTGAAGTATATAGCAATTTTCATTTAAGGCTTTTCATATATATTTTTTATTTTATGTATGCTCCTCTTGAAGGGACGGCTTGGGGATTTCAGACTTTTGAAGCAGTTCTATCTGTCAAGGCACAAGTCCATAAGTTGTGATTTTTGGATCACTACTCTGCTGAACTACTCTAACTCAGGAAGGTGGTAAAAGTTTTAAACTGGCAAAGATATGCCAGAGGCAAGCTTCAGGCATATTGGCATCACAGCTGCCTTATTGCTTTGCCAGCAGAAAAGCGGTGCCATATAGACTGATTAGAGGAACACGGATAAGGGAGAGGTAGAGGATTCCAGGTAAAATAAACAGATGAAAACTTTACGAAGAAGCAAGTTTTTCAGACATTTGATTTATTTATTTATTTTTTTTCTCCTGGCAATATGTTTTAATGCTATGTTTTGAGAGTTTGTCATCAACTGATGTGCCAGTTTAGTCTGAAGTCATGGGACTTGGCAAATTTTAGATAGGGCTACTCCTAGTTTACTCCCATGTGTATGAGATGTGTTGCATGTTCAATCAAAGGCAGGTCTTGTGGAAGCTGTAGTTTTATATCAGGTTCTTAAGTACACGTAACTGACCAGGTGATAATGCATTTGTACCTGGTCCTTGATGGCACATTGCAGCACTAGGCATTTGTGGAATTTATTGCCAGATTATGTTTTCTAAAATTTGATGATCTTTTAGACTTCATGGTCTTTGATTTCTAACTCTCTAAACATTAAACATTGACCTATAATGCTTTGCATATGTAAACACACTTTTTTACTTTTCTTTTTCCAGTGACTACAGGGAGGTTATAGACAAGAGCGATTCATTTTCCCCACAGCATTGCATGCAGGGCACATGAAAGAAAATAGGTATTGTTGAAATGAAAGTTTCAAATGGCATATAGACAAGCAACAGAGCAGACTGTCCAAAGAGGCTGTGCAGCCTTCATCCTTGAAAGTTTTCAAGACCCAGCTGGAGAGAACCCTGAGCACCCTAGTCTGATCTTAGAGCTGACCCTGCTTTGAGCAGGAGGTTGGGCCAGGGACCTTCTCCCCAGAAGCTCCCCCTTCCAAGCTCAATTATTCCAGGATCTTATGATTATTAGTTGCTAGTTTGTCCAATTTCATTCCAAAAAATTATTATAGGGAATTTTACGTGAAGACAGAGTATTTTCTATACTAGAAATTATTTATAAATATAGAATGACAGCTGGGACACTGTCATTATTTGATGAATATTGATTTTCGGGAAGGCATGCTTATAACTCATCAGGATGGGAGCCATGCTTGGTAACATGGAACTGGTTAAAATGTGATTTCTACCTATTCTTAACATAGTTCTTAGGTCAGCTTAGCCAGGGCCTAGGAAGGAGATTGATGGTTCAGCTCCATTCCTCTTAATTTCCTGGCCTCTTCAGGGCAGCAGTGCAGACATTAATCAGTTGTGAGCAGTTTCATTTGGTTTGTATGTTAGTGAAAGTGAGAACAAACCAGGTAAGCTGGAGTTTACATGAACAGACTCTCTGCTGTGTTATAGTTATTCCCCTGGGATCTTTTTCTTTGAAGTCTTGCACCTTTTTGATGAAACTTGCCTGCTCTTAGCTCTTTGCTGCCATTCAGATCTCCTCAAGGTTTTTGCTCTCTTCCATTTCACTTCTGTTCACTGAGCTATGACTTCCACGTCTCTTAGCAAACCCACAGATTGCCTTTTCTTCCTCCTTCCTCTGGCTCCCCAGACAACATTAATGAACTGTTCACTGAGAACAGCTTTTGCAGCATCCCAGATGATATCTTCAGGGAGCCCTTTGGGAAGCCCAATGCTCTTCCATTTCTTCTCCAAGTTTTCTTGCTTAATCAGAAATCCCTGTCCTGAACCTCCATCCAGGACCCTCATGCTTATTTTTTTTCTCCAAAAGGCAAGTTAAATCCATCTCTTAGCCCACTGACTTCAGTGGATTTACTGCTGGAACATGAATATCTTATTGTCTTTCACTTCTGAGTACCACTAGTACTAAGATAACTGCAGTTTTATGAGCTCTGTGTTTAGTGACTGCCATTAAAAAAGCAGCACTTTAGTGTCCTTTGATATTTGAGCTTTACTGTGGTATTTGTAGTACCTTCTATAGTGAGAACAAGAAGTACTGCAGTAAAGACAAAATTTGAGGTACCATAAATGTTAAATTTATTTTAAATGACCCACTGCAGGCTGACGAGAAAGATATACTTAGTACTTTAGTCTATAAATATAAAAATTGATCCAAAGTGAGAAAGAAGTAAGATTTTTCTCTCAGAGAAGTTGCCTTTTGTGTGAATGAGTTACCTCTAAACCTTCCAATTTTTAGGTTATTCCATGGTATCAAGTCTGCTGTTAGGGAAAGACCAGCTTTGTGAGGACCTGACCTTGTCACATGCAAGGGAGCGTGCACTTCTAAACTCTGACTGCTCCAAGTCTGAAGGGAAAGTGTGCTGTCTAAAGCTTTCAACCCAAAGCTCTGAGCAACTGTAACTTCTGCTCCTTCCCTTTGCTACTAGTGCCTTGGGTGACACAAACGCCAGTGTACCCTGCAATGCAACTGTGAGTGCAGCTGTGTATGTCTTCATTTAGATCTTTGTCTTCTGCATCTGACTTCTGTCACAATGTCACAATGATACTGCCTGGACATGCTGACCTCTGAGGATCAACATGTTTGCCCACCTTCTCAGCTACAGCCCATGCCAAGATCAGTATCCAGACAGTCATAACAACATGTGTTAACAGCTGGATGAGTTTAGCAGTTCATGGTGAACCCCATCATGCATGTTTGGGTTCCTCCTGTGGCCTAGGAGTTTGCCACCCGTTTTTACCCAGTGCTAAAAGGCTGCGAGGCATGGTCTGCAGAGAACTGCAAAAATGCTGGTGCAGTGTCCCACTGCTTCATGGACTGAATCATGTCATTAGCAGTCCCCTGGTACCAAGACATTCTGCAAAAAGCAAATTAAAATAAAACATGGTTGTAGAGGAAAAATTTGTAAATGGAGGTAGAGGTATTAGGTTAGGAGAGGAGCTAAATAAAGGATCTCTTCCAGTATAAGCTAGCAAGATGTCTCCTCTTGTTCCTCCTCTTCACAACTTCAAGGTTGTGAAAAGTGACTAAAATTTTTTGGTGCTTAAATAAAAACATTTTAGGGAGGTCTAATTTTCAGAACAGAGGTAGAGAGCATGTTTTAGAAACCAGACAGTCAGGGGTGTCTCAGAGGATGCTCAGCAAATCAACCTCACGTTAATAAAAAACTAGTGCGTAGATTATTCAGGAGACGTATCTCTACTTCCTTTGTTTATATATCCAAGTTGGCTGTTCAAATTAAAGACACATTTTCTCTAGAAAACTTTCATAAGGAATGGAGATGCTGTTTATGCCAAAACACAGTGCAGGGGAATGACAAAGAGCGCTCTAGGAGCCCAGAGAGAGCAGCCAGTTATTACAAATGGCTGAGTTAAGTGAGTGGGTAGTGAAAACACATTTGAGAACTTCTTTAGGTGTATGGATATCAACATTGTTGCTTTTTATACTAATTATACAGTTACGTGTAGAACTATTTATAGTTGTGTATCCTAAAATTAGGAAACACAGTAAATGGAGATGGCATTTAAATGGTGTACCAGCTTCTGCCTTTGAATGTTGCAGTGTGCTTAATCATGCTCAGCCATCAAGGAAATTCTTTGCATGAGTGTGTCTGTGGGCATGCATGCACATTTAGCTCTTTCCATAATCCATTTGGTTGACTCTGCTACTTCTTCAAAGAGTATAGGGTGTCTTTTAAATCTCTGTTATTTTATTTGCTTTTTTAAAAGGAAACATTCTTCTTTTAAATTTTAACTCCCCCCAGCTTTTAAGAGTGCCTTTCTATAAAGCTCATGGCTCCTTTGACATGCTTTAAAAGTTAAAAAAACTGCAACAACAAAAGAAAACCCAGCAATTTTTTCAGAAATGGGATATAGAGAAAGCTACTTCTATTGCAGACAGAAATCTCAGCTGTACCATCTTCCCAGCCCTCATTTTTTGCTCTCACATTGGTGGCCTGAGGAAAGAAAGGTTCAAGTTAACATTAACCAAACATGAGGAGAAGCAGGGAGAGATTTGTGAAGTCTGAAATGCTTTGTAGAAATGACTATGGCAACTTCTCTTTTACCAGCAAATGGTTTTTTAGCCTGATACCTTTTCTGACCAAGTGCTGCTGTGGAAAGGCAACAGTTTGAGCCTTGCCCTTGTTGTAATGGAGGAAATTTATAGTGTAAATATCAATTCCATCCAGCTCTTCTGTCAAAGACTTCCCAGGTTCTTGCATTTAGAGGCCAGAAAGGCTGAAGGTGGCCTCCTGAATAAAGGAAGTAATGGAATACAGTGTACTGATGTCTGCATAAAGTCCTTAGCTTCTATTTGAATATTGGCTTTACTAGACATCCAGATTTGTTTTGAACACATCAGATAATCAGAAATCTACTGTATCCCACAGGAAGCTGTTTAAACAGTTATCTCTTCTCTCAAAGCATTGCATTTCATGTTGTATTTGAACATTTCTAATTTCGGCTCCCTGGTGTTTCGTATCTCATTATCCAAAGACGTTAACATGCATTCAGCATCGGGCTTAGATGAGATCACTGGAGCAACTGTTGCTCCAGCTGCTCACCCACCCCCTTCCCAGAGGCTGCTGCCCACCAGAGCAGGAATGGCTGAACGTCTCATAACTTGACACCATTTACAAGGAAAAGCTTATTCTGGACAGCAACTTGAAAGAATTGAAGACCGAACTGGTTCTTGCAGTAGCCATACAGTTTTATCTGCTGCTGCATACAAATCAATATTTTAATGTACAAGACTCAGGGCCCTCTTATCTCTACAGGTGCAGATTTGTTTGATCAAATCTCTTCCTAACCTTCTCTTTGAATAGACTGACCTCTGAATCTTTCACTGTAAAATGTGCATTTGAGACCTATATCAATTTTGTAACTCTTTTCTGAGCAAAGTCTCCATATGCTAACATGAGATTTGGATAACCACCCTGGACAATCACTTTGCAAGCTGTGTCATTTACTTAGGCCTCTCTTCAGTGACAAAAGGCAAGTCCTTTGCACTGGGGCTTCTTTGCAAATAGAGTTCCAAGTCCTGCAAGTGTGACCTGACACCAGACTCCTCCAGAAAAATGTGGGTAATGAAGCTTTGATGTTTAAATACCTCTGAGATACAAAAGCAAATGGCAAAATTAGGGTCATTTGAATTATTTTTTTTGTTGTTGTTCACTGCTGTGGTGGAAAAAGTTAAGAGAATACAAAACTTCAGCATTGAAAACACATTTTAATTTGATTTTTAAAGAGAAGTACTTTCTTCCAACAAGGACCCGGCATTTTGAAGCAGGATATTAGGACTGTTCATTTCCATGCAGTTCACTGGAGTAGCTGAAATACATTGTGTGACGAAATTAATATGTATGAGAATGTCCAGTATGTGCATGCAAAACCTCGTTGTTTTTATGGCAGCTCGTTATGCAGCAATTCAATGAAGTCAGCAGTGTAGTCTGAATTCCAGTTACTTTGCAGTGAATTGGAAATCAGAAGAAGTATGACCTACCTTGCATTGCTGAAGTTCATTAATGTTCATTTTGGGAATGATTTAATGATGAGTGGTTGATGCATTGCCAGCTCATAAAGTCAGCTCAATATCAACTCATTAGCAGGAAGCTGAACTCTGTCTGCATTGGTCTAGGACTTATACCTCAAACAACTCTTAAGGGAGAATCATAATTTTATTAAAAGCAAAAAGTATTCAATGTAAGAAACAATCTTTTTAAAAATAGGGTGAGATTTTGTAGAAGTAATGTTAGAGCTTCTATGAAATTACTTTCCAGGAACGCTCCCATCTATAAAAAGTACAGCATGAATAACAAGGTATGTCAATGTCTTTCTCATTCTAACATAAACCCACTATTCTTTGTAACTGCTAGAAACTGCTTATGGAGAAGGCCTGCTATCTTATACTTTCAGATCTACAAAATTAACACTGAATTTAATTTAAACCCAGTATACAAAAACAAATCACTAACACCATATCAAAAGCACAAACTACATCTGGTCTCAATCCGTTTATGCACAACATTCAACTCACTTGAAAGCACACCACCCACAGTAACATCTCCCAGCATGCTGAAGGCTTCCAGTGCTACCTTCCTTGCTTTCTTTTCCTTGTTTAGAGCGTGTTCTTTAAAAACAGTGAAATAAACAGACTGCATTTTCATGATTCACATTTTCCATAGCCTTGGGACTGAGGCACTGGCTCCACCTTTTTTTGAACTATTCCTGCATTCCTTCATTTGTTGTCTCAGGACCAAACAATGTGATCCATAAATCCCATTGATTTGTCATGTACTTTGCAGCTCCTAAGACATGTAGACCCGACAGACTCGTATCTCTTTCCAAATATGTTATTTGGGGATCTCAAATACCTGAGATTATCTTTTAATTGTTTGTTCAACCAAAGCAATGATGTATTGACTTAATTGTGTCTGTTCTCATTTATCTGCTTAAACAAGCAAGAAATACAAAAAGATAATGACATTGTTGATTGATTTGACTGCATGACGTTTGATGCAATCCATATGGGCCACAACATCAGCATTAGGTTTGCAGTCACAAAAAGTCATCTCCAAAATCTCAAGGAGCACGAAAGGTTTGGTGGTAGGAAGAAATTCAATTCCTGTAGTAAAGAATCATTTGTTTTGGTTTATTTACCCCAGTGACATATATGAGGGCAATGCCAGTAAATCAGCTGACAGCAAAAAACTTAGCTTAAAAAAATAATTGCAAACTAGGATCTGGCAGTTTATGCCTGGTAGTTTAAAAATACTAATAAAAATAGGAAAACCTGTGACAGGAAACTGATTTATACAAAATACAGCAAATCTCTGTTATTTGCAATGTGCAATTTTCCACCTCTTAGAAATGATCCTGAGAAAACTCCATAGTCTGCAGATCATATTATCCTGTGGGTGTTTTAAGACATCCATGCCCAGCTCTGGACTTTGGGAATGGACCCTATTTTTTCCAGCCAAGTCAAAAAAGTGGATTATTGGGTGCTTTTGCCTCTCAGGTGCCTGGCGAGTTCCTGTAGCTTAAGAAGAGAGCAGAAGTGATCATGTTTTTGATGCAGAGGTGGTGTAGTTTGCCTTTGCAGGCAAGCCAGAAACTGTGGAAGAAATGGAAAAGAGAGGAGAGAAGCAAAGCCAGAAAGTCTCAAAGAGAATACACGTGTAATTCTTGCTGAATATTTGGATGATTGTATCAATTTTGAACACCTTGGGAAAAGCAATTTTGTTTTGCTCCTGCTATAGAGCTATTAAAAGTGTGGGCATAATAATTTGTGAGGCAGCTTGTGACCCATGCTGCTTTTTTTTTTTTTTTCTTCCTTCACCCTAGTTAAACTTTAAAAGCTTCCCACATTATTGTCAAACACTTCTTGCAGCTAAGAAGATAAATGCAGCAAATAATCTCCTGTAAACAGGTGAATTACTGGTTCTCCCTACAGGAAGAACCAAGAAACATTTTCTGTGCAAGGCAACAGTTAATTTTCATTGTGATTGGAATGGAAGATGCAGACAAACTCTGCAGACTGAAATAGTTTTAAGAACAGAAAAAATGGGAAAATTAAGAACTTAATGTTTGCTATGTACCAAGAATGGCTATCATTTTATGCCAAGCACTAGAATGAAGAAAACAGTGGCAAACATTAAAGACAGTATCTTCAAGAGAATTGTAATCAACTTTGGTGTACAAAAATATTTTCTCTGGGGGCAGTGAAAGGTAAGCTAATGAAGGAAAGATATGGTGTTACATCCGAATCAGATAAACTGTGCAGGGAAAAGGAGGCTAAGCATTTCTATCCTATAAGCCACCTCTGTTCTGCAGCTTGTAAATTTTCCCTTATTTGAATAGCCTCATCTATGCATGTCAGTCTGTGCTAGGCAATAGAAACTACCTACTGATCAGGGACATATTTCAGAATAAGGGGATTTGTGTTTTCAGTTTTCTCTTTTCCATGCCTAAAGAGTGCTGTTTTTCTAGAAATAACATAGGGTTGTGATGATAGGTGCTCTGGTTTCTTGCGGGATCCAGGTGTTTGATGTCAGTGTTGGACACCATGGATACAGAACTGCTGGCTCAGCTATAAATGGTACCTGGCTGTGTAAGTTAGGGCTCCGCAAAGCCAGGGGCCATGGTACTGCCTCCTCTGCCCTTCTGCCACCTTGTCTGTCAGCTGTTGTGCAATGCAGCCTGGCTTGGCTACATCTGACCTCAGCTTCATCAAATGGTATTGTTTTCTTGTCTGCTGCAGAAGGTTCTCATAATGAAGCTAAATACTGCCTTTCTTAGTTTCATGAGCTACTCTTTTCATTCATTCACGCAGAATCTCCTGCAATTGCTCTGCTATTTTCCCTTCCTCCTTTATAATTTTTAACCTTTTCATTTCCCTCTGCTGGCTCGAGTTGGGTGGGGAATCAGAGCTTCCTACTTGCTAATGCCAGGCTGTAATGAATCAGGGTTTTACACTGCGTTGCAGCTTTTCTGCTGGATTTGTCTCTGACATAAGCTGGTGGGACAAGCTGTCACTTGTCACCCTCATGATGTTTTCCTTGTGAATGGATTCTTTGGCATCCTTTTGCCCAAAGGACAGTGAGACACTCTTCTCTTGTCTGCCCTGTTTGTTTTCCTCTGGTTCTTATTTTTCTGCTTGTGCCTGATGCAGAGGCAGTTACTACCCTTTAGAAATTTGCAACAGGCATTGACCTAGAGCACCAACACGGGTACTTTTGTGATCCAAGGAAGACATTAAACAGCTGAGGTAGGAGGAGGGATGTCTGTACCTATGAATGAAGCCGGTGCACTGTGGAAACCTTAGCTAATTACCTCTGGATGAAGAAACCGCCAAGGTCTGCTGGCCAAGATGTCGGAGGCTGTTACCTGAGCAGTTCCACGGGCCCTGGGCAATGAGCCAGCGCAGCTTCCAGCCGCTGCCAGCCCATTAGCTGCGAGCTACTAATATGACACATCCCTAACGACTTGTGTCCTCTAAAGCCAGTGCTGGATTCAGTCCCAGATCTGAGCTCCTACATCATGTGTTTTTTCCAGAATTTCAGTTTATTAGAAACAAACCAGTAGATGCAAAAGCCCAACCATTCCATGCTTCTTAAGGTGGGAACCTCACTATGGTACTGATGCTATGATCCAAAGATCCATGAAACCCTTCCCAAATCACCTTGTGGGAAAGGTAATATTTCTCTCTGCATGAGAAAGATGTGGCAGCCCCAAGCCTGCATTTCCAGGGAAATGCCTTTACAGGTCTGAACAAGCACTGAAATAAGTGGAGAGGAAAAAAAGTTTGCCTAGACTTTGCTTGGCTGTAACAGGAGGGTAACTACCATTGCTAATGCTTATTTAGGGGTGGCAGAAGGGAGCAGTCCCCTCACAGCATCACCTGGCAGTGTTGCCAGTAGGAGTAGCTTAACCACTAGTGCAGTGGGCTTCTCACTGGTACAACTAACACACATTTGCTTTCTAAAAGAAAACCTCTTCACCCGTGTAAGACAGCTCAAACCTACTTTAAGCAGGCACCAGCCTTGACAAGAAAAGCCCAGACAACACTGACATATCTGCAAAGGTGGGAGGAAAAGCAGCTGAGATGAATGAACACAACACCAAAGGGTCAATAGCCCAGCCAGCCAAAAAGCACAGCATCTGTCCCACACTGGCCATTAATCTCACAAAGTAACAAGAGTATGGAGAAGCTCCTTCCTTTCTCTGGTGGAAGGAGGGAGCTGCCAGCAATACAGCACTGATTGGGCCATAGGTGACAGATGCCTGGATGAACATGGAGAGGTCTCCTGGAGAAAAGCCAACCTGCACTGGGGCTGGGGGCTGTGCTGGATGACCATGGCATGGACTGGTGGCACTGTTGGGGGTAGGTCACTTTGCTTTGAGGAGGAGAGGAGGCATTCACCGGCCTGTATGACAGCTGAGACAGGCCAGCCTGAATCAGCCTTGCAGCTATCCAAACTGCTGCTTTGTCAAAACATCAGTTGCCTTTGGCTTTTGTAGCTTTGCTCTCTGTGGACCGTTTTTTTCTTGGCCTCAGTCTATAGCATTTAGCCAACTTTTCCTCTCTGAAAACTACTGCACAGGACATCTCACAGTAGTGACAGGAGGAAGATGGAGCTGTGTCCACATGCTGGCTTCAGTCACAGACCTGTCACCCACACACAGCCTTTGTAAAAGCCTAGAGGTTTTAGCCAAGAGTATTTTTTTCACCAGTCTTCATAACCCAACAAAACTCATTCTACAGGATTCTTCATACCAATGCAAAGATGCTGTATGTAGGCACTGACTGCCCTCTCTCCGCCATGGAGGGGCAGCCCCATCTGGGTTTGTTGTGCCTTTTCAAATGTGAAAAGCTGAGATTGCCTCCTGTATGGGCAGCAGTGGCAACAGGTGGCAATAGGTCCCTCATCCGAGGTAATTCTGTTATTAATGGTGGAAACAGCTGGGCCCACTTGTGGTCTTTCCATTCTTAAGCTGTTTGTGACTGTTCATCAACAGGTGGCTGTCAATTTTGTAGCTGAGTTGATGGAGGACCCTGAGGAAGCCCCTTGGTGATCCTATGTTGGGCCTCTGGGGCACTTTGTTTGCTTTTTTGTGGTGAGTGAAGCTAACCTGGCTGGGATGGGATGAGAATTACCCCCATGGTCTATTTTTCCAGCTCTATTGTGCCAGTTTGGACCTTCAGCAAGGGCACAGTAACTAATGATGAGCATGCAAATAATGCTTTATCCTTGGATGGCTGTTTCTGCAATAAGTGATCATGAAATAAAAGAGGAAAGAATTTGATCCATACATTATTTAAGTTTTTCTTTTAGTACACCTATGTTGCTATCTAACCTTGCTTTAGATTCTCCAGGATGAAGAGTTCTTTAATATTTGGGCATGTAGGCTTAGAATCAGGAGCAGACTGTGTGCATAGCTCCTTCTGCGCCACTGTGGTTTTCATCCCAGGGCAAGTGTAACATACACTGGTATCAGTTTCAGTTGACTTTGGCAAATTAATCTATAAGCTTGAACAACCTGGTGAAGGCCTGTGTCCTGTTCAGCCATTACTCTGGTAGCATTGGTATCTGCACAGGGGGCAGCTAGTGCTGCCATCAGGGTCACTTTCTGCCCCACAGACCCTCTTAGCACCCAGAGCTGGCCATTCAGTTAAGTAGGAGAGAGAAGTAACCACTTTGGAGCCCATCTGAGGCAGCAGAAAATAGCAGTGCTCCTTACTACCCATCAGCCAGAATAACCATCCCTGCAGCTTGGTGGATGCTCCTTACTTTATGCCAGCTGAACCAGGCATCTCAGCACTCATGTTTGTGCTGTTAGAGGACATGGATAACCTCAAGCTGCAGGAGCTTTGTGAGTTGCTTGGTGAGCACCAGGGTTGGAGGATGGCAGGGTTTACTGTCCAAATGGCTAGTCCCTCAGCCACACAATGCATTACTATAGTCCCTCAGGCAAGCAGCTTGACCACAACAGCTGCATAGGTATTACTGCCATGCTTTAAATGACATATCAGAAAATGTTGTTAACCCATGAAAACTTATTCAGATTATGAAAACAGTCTACCAGGTGCTCTGGTGTTTAGATATCTGGGAGGAGAAAGCTTGTGTTTTCTCATGTTTGTGTATTTTTAAGAGTAATGTTCCATTAATTGTCTGCATGTACAAACAGATACAAGCTTCTTGTAATATTATGCATTTTTGGATAGGATTACTCTTCTGTTTTGTGGCAGCTTTCACAACTTTTACAGCCACTGCTTTGTTTGGGTCAGGCTGTAATCATTCTTCAGAAACTCAGTGTCTCAGAAAAGTTATGGGTCTATCAAAAAGCAGCAGTTTAATTTTATAGGCACACCTGTGAATTTAATTCTCTCTCTAAAACTTCTCTTAAGTCCTTAAAGGGTCATTCCAAACTCAAGGGGGGAAGTTTTGATTATGTGGTCTCAGTAAACTGCATGATATATAGATGTACTGAATCTGACAAGTGAGTGTTCATTAATCCTGAAACCTGGCCAAGTCATTTGTAATTCCAAAAGGCGCTGCATTTAAAATGAAAAGTTCCCCTCATGATAAAGGCCCATTTATTATTTTATTTTATTTTTTTTTTTCCTACTGCTGTCATTTATTTGTTACTGCCAACAGCTGCTGGTAAGGTCATTGGTAGGTGAAAGTTTTCCTCACTTGAGGAAATGTCTGTCAGTGAACTATAAATTCTAGAACATACATATTCTTACCTACGCCCTCACCCTTGGCTCTTCTTGAACTGAAGTAAAAAAAAATTTACAAACTACCTCAAATCAGCTCTTAGAGTAATTTCTACCCTCCTGAGGGCTATGCCAAAGGGGAGTAGGACTTTTAAGCCGGAACAAACCTGCCTTCCAGTGTAGCCTCCCAGCTCTGCTTTTAAAGAAGATGCATTTGAGGCTATCATTAAGTGTTGCATATAACAACAGTAGGTTTCACAAAACCCCCTAGTCCTTCTAGTCCGTGCAATAAGGTGAGATAACCTATTGTTTTGAAAAATCAGAGATAGCTGTAGAAAACCATCTTTTAAAGATTCCTTTTATGGTAGTATGTTTTTAAGTCCAGTTTTCTCAACGTTTGCCTAAACCAAGTCGCACTTCAAATTTACCCAAAAGTTTGCTGGAAGGGAGAAAAAGAGGAAGAAAGAAGATGAAGAAAATATGTTTGTTAGCACAGGAAGCACCTAAAAGTCTGAGGTGTATGGCCATGACCAGATAGAGTAAGCTACTTGAGCAATATTTAAATTCTGACTAAGGCATTTTTGTTTTACAGTAAATTGAATGACCATATGCCTCTTATTGTGTGATCCTTTTTACTTAAAGCAAAAGTACTTACAAGCTTTTGCCAAGCCTCCTCATGAGGTACTGATAACTTCACTAAACGAAAGTACCTGAAATTTCTGGACTGCCTATTCTTGTTGATATTAACTGCAATTTTGTAATTTTTGGTAATTTAGGGCAGGTAAAATTGCCATTCTGTTGAAGTCAATGTGAACTCTGACATTTATTTCAGTAGGGTCAGTATTTCTGAGATAGAATCCGTTGCCTGAGGAGCGCCCTCCTTATGAATAATGGGGAGTGGACATTAGATGCTTATCTAAATCTGTTGAGGTTTTTCCGTCACTAAATACGAAGCATATCTATCCTGCTTTTTGGTGGAGACATTTAAAAGAAAAAACACAAAACAGTACTGAAAAGGGCTGAAAAGCCAAAGGGAGAGGATTGCCGTGGTTGGACATGCACCTTGGGGAAGCTTGAATGCCAATCCATCTAAGTATTTATGCTGGCTTAAACTAAGGGGGTGCCAGAGACCCCCTGCAGGGCAATTTGCATGCTGTAAGCAAACCCTGCGCTTACAGAGCTTGGTTAGATAGCAGCTCTTTTAAGCTATTGCTAGGCAGAACAATTTACTTTGTCTTCAGTGACAAGAAAGCAGTTTTTAACACAGGAGAACTTGTAGCACGGCTGTTATACAAAGAAAGGGCAATGGATGCACCAAGGCATTTTGGTTTTACTGGGAGGTGAATTAGCTGAGGTCAAATCCTCAGTGTCTAGAATAGTACTGACCTTGCCTAGCTGTTAGTAAAAACCTGCAAGCACCTATAGCCCCTTGCATTTTACACCAAGATAACTATTCTAAGTTTATCTCAGTTTAAATAAAAAAAAAGCAAACACCCTCTCCCCACCCAATACCTTTGTGGTAGAGAAGACAGTGCCCTCAGTCCTGGGGGACCTGTTAGTTGTCTGGCCTCAATAAAAAAATCTCTTTATATGCTCTGTAATTGAATCTTCTCTCTGGGACAGAAGTGAGGGAAGAAAGGCTACATGAGATTGGAAAAGAGAGGGGAATTGCAAAGCTATGGAACAGAGGAGAGATACAAGAAACCTGATTAATATAAAATCACCTTGGGAAGACCTGAAATATTCTAATTTCTACTTTGTCTTATTTATAAATCTTAACAGTTTTCTATTTGTTCTTTAGCTCTAGAAAATGATAATTGCTTCATACTTTGCAAATACTAATAGCTTTAATAGATTAAATCTGTGGTAATGTCTATGCAGCCTAATAAAGCTGGGTAGTTTGTAATGCAGTGTGTTAGGATTTCTATTCTTACTGTGCTGGCAAGAGGGAATATGACAACAAGGGAAACAATTCTAAAAGCATGCAAACAAAACCCAGGAAAGACTTGTGAGTCTTATGACTCAGAATAAAATGAATTTATAATGAAGCAGGTTTCACAAAAGGGAGTCTTTGATTCCTCACTGAATGTTATTTTCTAGAGGTATTTGACAGTGTTGCTCATATCTTGGAATCTAGAGAACAAAGAGAAATGATTTTCATTTCTTTTCCACTAAAACATTCCCTTGATGTTTGAGTTCAGTTTTGGTAATACTCTAATAGGTTGCACTTGTATACAGCCTTCCATTTTAAAATCTGGAGTATCATACATATACTGAACTAAACCTCACATACTCTCATGGTGTTGGGGAGTAGTAGCATCCTTGAACCACAGGAGTGAAAACTGAGGCATTGAATGTGATTTCTTTAGTATCCTCCAACAGATCTGAGGCAGAGTCAAGTGGACAGTCCAACAGATTTCATCCTGGGTTTTTTCCTCCATATATACTATGAATCTGGATACCCATTTGGCTTATTTGGAAAAGCCTGAGTAGATATTCTTCTTTCCCAGAGTAAGAGCCTGCAAAAGATTGCAGAAACATGTCAGTGAAGAGTAGTAATGAAAAATTCTGATAAACTTGCCCATGGGGTTGGCACAGAGTGCAATTTGGAATAGAACATGGCACAGAGATTAGGATTTTCAGAGATGTTTAGGTGCATCTTCTTATAGCAGTACCTGAACATTTAGTCTGAACCAGCATTATGGCTTCTGCTGTCCTTCCTGTGACTGAAGGGGAAGGACTTATCTTTGCCTCAGCTGTTCCTGTGCAAACCGTGTGGAACAAAACCAAAAAAATGCCAGTTTGGGAGCAGGTGTGGTTAAGCAAGGGCACTTGGTCCTGTCAATAGACTCCTACAGAGCGGGTAGCTTCTGGCAGAAAATGTGCTTAGCTGGAAATAACAGTGTTTTAACATGCTTTATACGTATATATGGAGTGTGCAGAGCTCAAAAATGGTTTTTTCTTCACCAAAACTCTTGTCTGTTATATCTGAATGAATTGCTTCGTTTTGCCTGTTTTCTGGGCTTTTTTTATTTTTGTAAAAGTAGGATTTTGACTTTTCCTTTGCAGGATTCTGAAGAAAATATATTAATCAGCTTGTAGGTGTACTTAGAATCATAGAATCATGCAGGCCAGAAGGGACCTCCAAAGGCATCTAGTCCGACCTCCCCACAGTCGCAGGGACACCCCCAACTAGACCAGGTTGCCCAGGGCCTCATCAAGCCTCACCTTGACCATCTCCAGGGAAGGGGCCTCAACCACCTCCCTGGGCAACCTGTTCCAGTGTTCCACCACTCTCATAGTAAAGAACTTGTTTCTAATATCCAATCTAAATCTGCTCTTCTCCGACATAAAGCCCTATCACTGTGGGCCCTTGCAAACAGACTCTCCCCAGCCTTCCTGTAGGCCCCCTTCAGGTACTGAAAGGCTGCGATTAGGTCTCTCCGGAGCCTCCTCTTCTCCAGGCTGAACAACTCCAGCTCCCTCAGCCTATCCTTGTAGCAGAGGTGCTCCAGCCCTCTGATAATTTTCGTGGCCCTCCTCTGGACCCGCTCCATCAGGTCCATATCCTTCCTATATTGAGGGCTCCAGACCTGCACACAGTACTCCAGGTGCAGAGTAAAGCATACTCACCAGAGCAGAGTAAAGCAGCAGAATCACCTCTCTGTATCTGCTGGCAACACATCTTTTGATGCAGCCCAGGATATGAATGGCCTTCTGGGCTGCAAGTGCGCACTGACTGCTCATGTCTAGCTTCTTGTCCATCAGCACCCCCAAGTCCATTTCTTCAGTGCTTCTTTCTAATCCCTCATCCCCTAGTCTGTATCGATAGCGATACTTGTTACCTACCATGTGTCTGCATGCTGCAAACTGCTTTCACTTCTAATTAAAATCAGTGTGATTATTTATGAAACTGGTTTCCAAAAGCTCTGGCACTGAGTTTGGGGCAGAAACAAAAAATTCTGAAATCTTCACTTCAATTATGTATGTTACACAGAGCATTTGAAGAAGCTTTCTGAATTGCTATTTCCTTGCCAGTTAACCTGCACATCAAATTCCCTTTGTACATCCACTACTAAGTACCAAATAAATATTGTGTGTAACTGTTATGCTTCTTGTTTTCTCTGCCGTATATCTATAAGTGCCTACTGATTGTTTTTCTGAAAAAAACAAAGAAATTGTTTTGTGTGAGGTCCAATACAGGCAGGAAAGAATAGGTAAAACCATGTGGTCTCTGACACAGTTTCCTTTTGTATAATCTAACATAGTTATCTTAGCAGAAGGAATAATTTTGATCTTTTGTGTGTGGATAAATGTGGTAGGACTGAAATATGAGTCTGTATTCACAATACCTTGAATGTATTGTCCTAGAATATTGCAGCAGATTTAATACTGTATAGGACTGGATGGACAAAAGCCTATCTGATCTTCTTCCATTAGTTTTACTGATGAAACCTAAAGAAGAAGTTTCCTTTCCTCAAGCTTTGAGGGGCTGTTTCCCTCCTTTTACACACTGATATTCTGCTGCAGCACAAGTGGATCTTGTGCCAGCACTTGATCTTACCTCTGAGTTGAAGTATCAATGGAGAAAAATTAGCAAGATGCTGTTTATGCTGTGTTAGATCTCATTAGGAGCTTTTTCCCTGTCATGCCAACCATAAATTTCTACAGGAGTCCATTCCAGTAAGGTACAATTATATGTGGGAAGCCAGAACAAGTTTTTTTTTGTTAGTAGGTGTGGCTGCCAGAGATTCATCTACTGATTTCTGGCTCTATTTTCCTCTTTCAAAATAACGCTGGTGAAAAAATGAAGCTGTAGCCCCTTATAGCAAATGGAAGTGCTAATTTTAGTGGTTGCACATTTGCTGACTACTAGGTGGTCTCTGTTTGCCTCTCTTTTCCTGCTGCCTACTAAGAAGCAATGGTATTGCTGCTTCCTAACTTAACCAGGGGGGTTGTTGAGCTGGGGCTAAATAGTGATGTCAGTGCAGATGTAAAATAGCAGTGTTCATTCAGTGATAACTGTCTCTTTAAATACACAATTTCTGTGTGTATACCTATGCTTCAGCTGACCTCTAGAAGTACTCTAGTGCCCTTCCACTTGCTATGATTAGATTTTTCACAAGTTTTGGAATCAGAAAAGTTCACTTCAGCAGATTCCACTCTCTTTCCTATGTCTTGTACAGTTTGATTTTCCTATTAATGAGAAAGAAGTTATTTAACATTGTTAATTCCTTCATCTTGTGACTCTTCAATCGATGAATAATAAGAGCCCATTGTGCTCTTTACAGATATTCTGGGTAATAATAGTCCTAATAGTTATTTGTAAAATTTTTTTTTTTAATAAAACCTCACCTCCACCCACAGTTTTTAATGCTTGGATGACATAGGAAGAAGTGAGTCAGCATTGTTGTGCTAATGCAATTTCTAATAACTTAACAAGGGCTTATGAACTTCTTAAGCTTTAATTACATTGTGGCAGGACATATATACACATCCTATAATTATATTTAAAAGTTTTCTACTTATTCTCTCCTGCTTTTACACTTGATGAAATCTCTCAGGCAGCTCAGCTGTTTGTAGGCCTGATATAAAACTGGAAAGTGCACATGACTAGATATAGGTTTGCTTGGTTCTTTTTTTAATCATGTATACCATCTAGATGGATATTCATGCAATGATGTTAGTCTGGTTGCATCATCTCAGATGGTGAATATGGTGAAGCTGAAGCCTGAGACGGGGAGTGAGGACAACGGGCCTGGAGTAGGGTCATGTAAGTACCACAAGAGCACCCCGAGGAGCAGGGTTCACTAGAAGAAGGTGGGTGGATAAAGGGATACAGATTGTTTCTTTCTCTCATCCAGTTCATACTTCAGTGTTCAGGAGTATTCATAAGTTGTGGTGTGGATTTGGGTTTTTTGGTTATTTTTTTGGTGGGTTTGGTGGTTGTTTTTTTTTTTTTTTTTTTTTTTTTTTTTTTTTTTTTTTTTTGTGTTTTAAGGAAATGCTAGGTAGCATACTACCATTTGTCTGGTTGTGGATTGGAAACTATGACCAAGCACCAAGTCAATACTACATGGATCTGACCAAAAATCCTATCTTAGCCTTCAGACTCATCAGAAACTCTGATCTGTGGTTACATACTATCTGGCCTGGGTTCTCGGAAAGCCTTTCAGGCATGGTCCATTTAATAATAAAATTTGAAATAGCTGTGTTTATCTTCTTTTAAGATTTTGTTTTGGCAGTTTCATGGTGTGGACAAGTCTCTTGTTCACATTTTTGTCCTGCCAGGTAGAGTCTAAAGTGTAAAGAGGATGAATGGCTTTTGGGGCCCTCCATGTAACTTGGTTTGATCTTCCATTTGCAGTAAGCAAGCCAGAAAAGTCTTGGCATAGTTTCTCTTCCCGCTTCCTTCTTTTGGCAGCAGTACACCAGGTTTGCTTTTCCTTTCCAATCATGGTCTATAGGTCAAGGCCTAAATGTTGCGATTCAATCTGTTCTACCTCTGCCTTTTTCCTCTTTACACCATTCCCTCAGGAAAAACTACCAAACAGCTGCTTTCATTATACTGGGCTTCTGAAGAGTATGATACCACTACTCAGGCAAGCCAGAATTCATTCATAAACAAGGAGATATTGTCTTTGTATTATATCCCTTTGCTGCTAGATTTCTATTGTCCAGCACTATAATGAAAATCCTAAGACTACTACTAATATGATGCAGGATTCTGCTCTGGCAGCAGTCCTGTAGAGCCAGCTACTTAAGGAAGACTTACAAAGTAGAACAAAATTAGTAAAACAAAACTGCATTGTGTTTAGAGCTGAAATGAAACCTGTACTTTCCCATCCGTTGGGGTATTTGTGAAAAGAAAAAAATCTGTTCTGGATTTGAAGCAGACTTCTTGAAATATTTGTGGAAGGAAAAATCTGAAAAAACAGGTCTGAAAATGTGAAAACAGAGTTTTAGCATAGCATCCAAACCTGAGGCTGGGCTGAGGTCTCTGGGATGCCAGCTTTATCATGGGCAGGACAGGAGTCCAAAGCTTCTGGGGACTCCTATCTCTCCACTAAGGACTCCTGTCTTAGTATCTCAGGGCTTTGCCTCAGGGAGCCTGGAAGACATCTAGCTTTGTTTCAGAAGCATTTGGCCAAATAGTCTGCAGGGGTCCTGGGTTGGCAATTTGGCAGTAAGTCTGGCAAGTTCCTGCTCTTTCATTGGTAGTTGTCTGAAATTGCTGCATTGCTACAGATGTTTTAATTTACAGGGAATTACTGGTTTTCAGCAACAGCAAAATACTTCATTGAAATAAATTTTCCACTCGTAATGATGATGTCCCAAACCACAGAAATGGGAGCCACATATCTAAACCACTGTTACAGTTCAGATAACAAAGGAAACTTCTACTAATTGCCTCATTGTTTTGTAGTCTGTTTTCTTTTTACCACTGTAATAAATACAGTCCACTCAAAGATGTCTTTTGCAGTTCCTTCTGAAAGGAGAGGTAATTACTGAAAGCTAGTTTTCTGCTATTTGCAAAACTTTAACACCATACAGATCTGTAAGACCTCAACATCTCTCTTGTCTCAGGTGAAAAACAAATCCTGTTTGATGATTGACCTTCCTAGGAACAGAAGCTTCTCCAGAAAGACATCAGATCTATTGGTTCCCAGCTGCTGCTAGGTAAAAATCATTATCAGAGCACACAAGGGAAAACTAGTTACACTAGTTTCTTAGCTTGATGAACATATTTCTTAGAAAAATCCCTAAAATTATATGAGCCAACCTGGACATAGTAGGTGATTGCATCCCTGAGTCTGTGAGGGGAAAGGGCTGTAACTCACAATTGATAGGACTTGTAGAGGTGAGCAGTAGATGTCAAGTAGTTTAAAGAAAAAAAATAAAAAAATAAAGAACTTCAGAGTTCACATTTAATTTACTGTCTGCCTGTTCTTGGAAGGGGAGTAAGGAGAGTAGATGATGCAGGGTCAGAAAATCTCTCAATTGATAGGCAAGTTTCTTGCTTTCTCACTTAATGTACAAATAGAGACAGTGTGTGTCCAGTCTCCATAACAGATTAATTCCATTAATGATTTTAATTCCCCATTAATAGAGTAGCTGATGATTGGCTAGCAGCACCTTATGCTCCAGTCAGATTTTTGGGGTTGGAGAAGAAGTGGCATGTGATGGTGAGAATCTCCTTGGATATACCTGGCTGAAATAGTGTGACTTTAGTCCTTTAAACACTTCATTTAAATGACATTCGTTGTTTGACATCACTGAACTGGGCTGTGACTTCACAACTTCTCCCAGCAGTAGACTGAAGTGAGACTTCTCAGCCTTGGCATAGAGTCCCTTGCTCTGAGAGTTCCACGCTGTAAAAGAGTGTGGTAAGATCTTGTTTTAGTATTCTGGCCCAGTTGAGCTGTCTGATGGTAAAAGGTGGGAAGAGAGAGCAAAGAGCAAAGGCTCTCCCTACCTGTAAAAGGAGAGAAGAATGGTTTCTCCTTCACTCAGAAATGCAGGTTTTGGTCTGTGTGCAGCATTTGGAATAAAGAAACTTCTTGTCCCACCTTTCTCACCCAAAGATGTCCTAATGGATATGCTCAAGTCTGTTTCAGCAGCTTCAAGGCAATGCTGAAATCTTCTGAAGATTGTAGATAATTATATTCTATTATCAGAGTCTATGCTTATTTCCTGCTCCCTGGGAAACAGCTGAAAGGAAAAACATTTCTCTACGCTTTTTAAAGAAAACTATTACAGTTAATGATATTTCTGAGACTAAAATAAAAAATAGCCATAAGAGAAATGTTTGTAATTGACTCTTACTTGTTCTGTTCTCATTAACATCTCCCACCCCACAACACGCACACACACCTACACATGTAGCCCTCCTTCCCCAGCTTATACTAAATTCTGTCCTCTTGTGAAATGCAATATAAAGTAGGATAGAGAGCACGAATCTAGTAAGACTGTACTTGGTAATCCAATTCTGGGTTGTTTGTTTCTTATCCTTTATTGCTCCATTTTGTCCTTATTGAAACTCCAATATGTTGTCTGTTTTATTTTATATTCCCTAAGTTTGCTCTCTAATGGCTGGGTATGCCTGACAGTTACTGCCTCTCAGTTCTGTTCTTTTCCTTCAGAACAGAAAGTTCAGTTTTTGGTAGGCTGTGAAAGTCGCACCATTTATAGTTCTCTACATTCTTGATTGCAGTAATCACCTACTGGAGGACTTTGCAATATCAGGCCATGTGTGAAAGCATCCCATGAGGACCAGGTAACACCGACTTCTTTAGATTCAAGTTGGGTAAAATTCTCTGGCTATTGCCTCTTATAAGAGAGTGAATGTGGAGGGTTGTCTTCTATTGGACAGAGAGTCCTTAAAATGAATACTGTGTCACTTTGTGCAACTTTACATTTTTTACTTTTTTTTTTTTTTTTGTGTCAAAAAAGACCATTTGGTTGGTGATCTAAGATATACAATATTCTGCTTCAAAGGTACAGCATATAATGTTGGGAATTTAGATATGAGATTGCTGGCCCACTGACAATAAGCCTTTGTAGATAAGTTTTGGGAGAAAAACCTATTTTTAATTAAAATTAATTATCATGAAATTGAAGTTTTTGATCACTAATTGTCCTCAAAGTGACTGGAAATTTTGAAATGTTGGGTTTTGAACAAAAGCTCTGTCCACTGTCATTCAATAGGCACGTCTCCATGAATTACGTTGAGTTAATATTATGTTCCAGTCTCTGAACTTACACTGTGTGAAATCAGTAAATGTTGTGGAAACGAAGCAGAGGATAAATGCTGAAGGTGTGCCTTTATTGCAAAGCTGAGGTAATATATCTTTATATTAAGTCAATACAGCTCAAGAGATTGAGGATGCACTGAAATTACACTCAGATGGCTGCATCCACGTTAGTGTTATGTTCATCCACGTACGCATGAGACTGAGGCTTCTGGGGCTCCTACTATCACAGTTGCTAATGTGCTGAGCCCTTCTGTGGCAGCTTTTCTCTCTGGTTCCATTGGAGGGTTAGGGGAGGAATTGGAGCTGGTGGCTTTGCAGTGATGCTCGTTTCCTTCCACTGTGTAATGTGATTATGCAACTGTGTGTTGTAACCCTTATGCCGGCCAGCTCAAACAATACAAATGAGCCAAACTCAGACATTCATTTTTTTAGGTGTTCTGTTTTTTGAATAGCAGCTGAGCCATCATGTAAGTTCTCACGTGTAAGTTGCTCATCAGAGCTTGCTTAGAAAGACACAGACTGAGGCTGCCTTCATGCAGAGCAGGAGCATTAGCAGAGACACCTGAAACTCATCTTCAAAAACAAGGTTCAGCTTGACTGAGGTTTGCATTTGGATGAGCAAGCATGCTCTCTTTCATCATGGCTGCTTTTTGAAAAAGAAACAAACCAAAAAACCAAAAAAACCCACAACAAAACCAACTGTATTCAAACCAAACTATCACAAAAACTGTGAGTTTTGATGTTGCGCTCTCAGAAGTGGAGAAGTTTTGTTGTCATTGCCTGTGTCTAATTACAGTTCCCCTGCAGTCACTGGCAGACACAAATTTTTCTTAACTTTTGGGAATGTATCTCACATCACAGCAATGAGGGCCTCTTGGGTTGCCAACCTCAGCTGTGCCCTTAGCATACACGCTGAGCTGAGAAGTCATGACTTTTTTCAAGTTTTTTTTATTTCCTCTGTGCTTGATGGCTTGATGTGTATTCATTTCATGTTTTCAGCTCTTCTCCCTGGGAGCTTAAAAACTCACTAAAAAGGAAACAATGAACATTGAAGATGCTTGTGTGAGTTCTCAGCTGCAGCTGTGATTAGAGCACCAGATTCATGACATAACCCTAAGAGCTGACAGTGCCACTGAAGTATGTCTGCATCCAGTCAACAGGCCCAGTCAGGGGATTAGAAGGAGGTGTGGGGATAGTACCAGTTAGAAAGTCACATGTCATTGCGTTAATAGAGAATGACTCTGAAGCTGTCTCTGTGAGTCAACAGCTTGTGTTATAAAGAGATAGCTCAAGACTTGGACATCTCTATCTAAGGATTTGAAGTCCACTGAGGTATCTGTCTGCTCATCTCCTGCACAGTGCAGGCCGTTGCTGGAAATAGTTTCCATTTGAACAGATGGTTTCTAGAGTGATGAGGGTTTGAAGCGGGATAATGGGACTTTTGGAGGGGAGGGCACAGTGAAATATCAGGGAGTAGGAAGTACTCTAGAGATTCAAGAGTTTGGGAAGCCATAGTTGTAGCTCATTTCCCACACCTCACCTCTCCCATGACTGTCTTCCTTTCCCTGAAAGCCCTGACTCCCACTGCCTGTCTTGCTTGGTGCAGTTTTCCTGGTAAATCAGGAGCAGCCATATCTTTCCTTTTCCCTTCCCAAGTTCTGCTTCCCACCGGTGAAGCTGCCAGGCTGGAGAGAGGCTGGGGTGCGGTGCTACTGTGCTGTGGTGAGGGGGAGCACAGCTGGGATGTAAGCATTAAACAGTTGTGCTGCTTCTGGTAGGGCTGCCCCTACACAGGTGACAACCCTGCTTTTGGCAGTGGGAGCTCTGCAAGTATGTAGTGACCATTCAGGATGGAATGAATATTTCTTATCTCCTTAGACACAAAATAGGCAGATTACTGCTTGCTGCAGGGTGCTGACCTGTGCAGGTAACTGCTGTGTCATTGGCTTCCTCCAGGTTCATTTTTTTTTNCAACAGTTCATAAGGATTTCACAATCCAGACAGTCTATTCATTTAAATGTTAATAAGATCCCTGTTTTGTTTTGAAAGGTAGAGAGGACCGTGCCTCTTTACCGTTTCTTCCCTTCCCTTCCCTTCCCTTCCCTTCCCTTCCCTTCCCTTCCCTTCC
>VZRU01004108.1:162263-177575 GCA_013398155.1 Pedionomus torquatus | reverse complement strand
TCTTTTCTTTTCTTTTCTTTTCTTTTCTTTTCTTTTCTTTTCTTTTCTTTTCTTTTCTTTTCTTTTCTTTTCTTTTTTCTGTTCTTTTTTCTCTCCCCTCCCCCCCCCCCCCCTTCCCTTCCCTTCC
This sequence comes from Pedionomus torquatus, assembly GCA_013398155.1. NCBI lineage: Eukaryota > Metazoa > Chordata > Aves > Charadriiformes > Pedionomidae > Pedionomus > Pedionomus torquatus. Next base: position 177,448 of record VZRU01004108.1, on the reverse strand, counting down.
CTTCCCTTCCCTTAACTGTGCTCTAGCAGTTCGATCTGGCTTTGCAGGTAAGAAATACTCTTGCTTTGGCCAGGGTGAAAGCCTCTTCTAGATGTACTTTTCAGATGCTGGATATGAGCAGTTCAAGAAGGGACAGCAGAGTTCTCTCTACCTCTTTGGACTTGGCCCATCCAGGACACCAGCCTTTGTTTTGTTTTCAGATCTTCAGTCCCAAGAGCAAAGGCTTGTTTTACCGAGTCAGGCTCTTACAAAGACAGAAAATGTACCTTTAAAGGTACATAAAGGCCCCAACAAGTGGCCACCGGGGACTTGCTGCTGTGAGTGGGCGAATCCAAGATAACAACATAGCTTCTGTGGGAGCCTGACTCCACTTAGGAAGGGATGGCACTTTCCCCACAACATTGAGCTGGTACCATAAATAGAAGCAGACTGCCCCTGTGTACCATGCGGTTTCAATAACTTCATAGCAATGACATGACTTAGCCTGTGAGTATGCTGTAATGGTGACAAGAAGCTGGAGATAGCGTTGTACTTGTTTTCTCATCATATATTCTAGACACTCAAGGTAACAAAACATGAGTCCAAAAGTATATGATTTAAGTAGGACGTAAACTATTCTACATCTCTCTGACATATCTCTTGGGAATATGCATTAGAATTAGTAGAGAGGAAATTGGAAAGGTCCTGCTAATATTATAAATTACGGTTTTACTCATTGCGGTGATCCAGAGGTCCCAATGTATCTTAGCCCAATCTATGACCGCACTCATGCATGTGCTAAAAAATTTTCCTGTCACCACAGCTTCAGGTCATAGCATGACCCAATGATAGCTCTGTTTAAGGACAACCATGGTCTTCCTCTTCAAGCAGCAGACATGATTAAGGCCTTTGGGGTATTGTGATGCTCTTCAAGTGGTGATCTGTATGCTTGTTAGTGCCCTGGTCAGAGGAGCACCCCACACCCTTCAGGTATCCATGGCACAGAAGAACCACTGAGCCTTGGAAACGGCAGGGAAGAAAGGCATGGAGGAAAGCTTTGGGCACAGCTACTTTGTGTAATCCCCAAAAGGCCAGGTGATAGTACATTTAGACTGTGTGCTCGTAGGAAGATGCAAATGAAGAAATGATCTCCTGTCGTGTGACATCCAGCAAACAGGACTTGATGTTCCTTGTTAGAGAGCACAGTTTCAATAATGTATAACAGGCTCCACTGCCAAATGCTTCCTCCTGATAGAACAATCTGCAAGATCCCAAATTTTTGGAGCTATTGAGTTCAGAGAGAGTAGCAACACAGCTGAAAGTGTTATGTAAACAACATATGTTAGATGTCTGATGTGTGGAACTGGTTTGCTCCACACAGCACTAAAAACTGCATAGAACATAGGAGCCCGGTCTCCCATTTTAACAGTGTGAAAGAGCACTAAAAATCAGAAAGGTGAATCTCTATTTAATTTTATAGTAAGATTATAGTTTTTTCTTATATTCTATTGGATGTTTGCATAAAGGAAACCAATATGTGAGTTGAATTTCAATGAAAAGGTCCAGTCAGACCATAGACTCAATAATTAGGCTCAGATTCCTCTGAAATAACTTTTACCATCTAAAATGTAGCTATCAGGCCTAACCCAGCCCTCTAAGTACCCTCCATACCTAAAAAAGGGGTATCTCCTGAGGGCAATTCAGCCCTTTTTAAAAGGGCTTCTGAAATAAGCAGGACGATTTGTCATCCAAAGGTGATTTGCCTTTTTTATTATTATTATTAAAAAGAAAGTCTTAGATTGCTGGTTTATTCTTACGTGCTTTCCCTTGATGTAGACAGAGTTAGCTGAGAGTAATCTTGTCCTAAAGGGGTCTGTATTTTGAAGGGTGTTGGGGCAGGACTGATGGGAGATCAGTACTGGCCATGCTGCTGCTAGTAGAGCCGCTGTTTGAAAGCCCAGCCTTGCCAGACCTGCTGCAGCCTGAGCAGACCCCTTTCTTTTCACGGGATTCAACACAGACTTACTGCAACAGCACTAAAAAGCCCTCTGCAAACTGTTATTTTTTCTCAGTCTCGACTTGCGTGTTCTCCATCGATTGCAGTTTCTGCTTTGTCTCCCGATTCATATTCAAGAGCTGTCGTATTTGCTGGTTTTCTTATGAATTGGGCTGCTGGTGCTCTGACAACTGAGCGCTGCCTTGGTGGTGGCATGACTGCAGGGCATTTGTGCTGTGCCTGCAATGACAGGGCCTGACATTCAAAGCTTGGCTTCCTCCAGTTGCTTGAGGCGGGGTCGAGAGCGAATTCTTGCCAGTGAGCTGCAGCAGCCTTGATGCCAAATCTTTTAAGGAAGCCTGTATCTCGGAGGTGAGAGCCCCCCTTCCTCCTGCTCATTAGGTGGTAGGATCTGCTACAGTGGTTCGACTTTTACAATGCCACAGGCAAGAGTTGCTGCTGCTTTTTGCATTTTTACCTGGATCATTGGCATTCTGCCTCTCTGCATTTGAGACTTGGCTTAGGTATCAGGTTCAAGAGGAGGCTGTAGGACACAGAAGCATGATGACTGCTTTCTAAATCAACTCTGATTAGAGATGAAAAATTCATTTCTCTTACATATAATATATATTTATGAAAGCATTGTCTCTTTGCAAACATTAGCATTTTTACCAGCTTATAAGAAGTCACTCAAAATGAATCATTCTTTGTGTTTGTGTTATTGTTAAACCTGCCTGCATTTTTTGGGTTTCTGTATGTTTATCTTGTGTATGGGGTTTTTTTTATTTATTTTTTTTTTAACTTGATACAATTGATCTTAGAGCCTTGTTTCCGATACCTAGCACTTGTGTTGCAGAGAGAGAGACAGAAATAGAACGTCAGATCCCTGCTTGGTTGGGAAGGCATTTGTTCCCTTTCAGTGACGAAGAGGTTGACAGCTACTCAAATGCTGGTGAAGGAAGTGAGCAGACGTGTGAGGGAAAACCCAAGCCGGGCTGTCATTGCAAAGACACTGTGATGGTAGAAACCTTATGCACCAGAGCAGTATAAAGGACTAGAAAATGGGTCAAAAATTCATGCATTCCCTCCACGCAAATAAAAAACCCATCTAAGCACGTGGACCCAAAAGAAAACATAGTCTGATCTCAGGCTTCTTGTGACTCTGGGTTTCCTCAGTGAGCTAGCGTGCTGCCTTGCTAATTCTTCCTCCTTCCTTGTTCTCCTTGCTTCCTTTTACATTTCCCATACTCTACTTCCACTGACCGTTTAAGTCTTCATAATTCAGCATTTCTGCTCACCTTTAATAACTGGTAGATTTTTTTCATTTATGAGACCCAACATAATTTTAGACCATAAATAATACTTTTATACAGCTTTTCAAATCTATACTCTTGGCTACTTCCTTATGTCCTTTCTTATGGTCATTTTATAGGCCCATATGGTATGTGTTCAAAGACAAAGTGAGGTGTTTCTGAGTACCTCCCTGTCCTTTTGTATTAGCATTTTGAACATGTTAGTACATTTTGAGTCTGCAAACGGCCTCATAGCTTATGGTTGTCTTTCAAATATCCAGAAATGGAAGGATCTTCTTCAGCTCATGTCTTTGAGTGCAGAAGTTGTGCTAGATGAGTTCAGGGCTTGTTTTGTGTAAGGTGATCTGTCATGGGATCTGTCTTAAGGTTGCTTTTGTAGGGCTTCAACTAAAGCAAGCCCTTAGGACTTCACCACCTTGTTCCTTCTGATACTCTTGCCCAGCCCTGGATGGCATAAGGCAAATGGTGAAATTCACCCCTGAGAGGAAGAAATGTCCAGAATGGTTTTACTAGAGCAAGAGCAATGGGAGGCAGAGGGGGTCTGGCGCTTCCTCACATTGAGGGTCTTGGATGGGAACACCATACAGTGGGAGTAAGTGAGTGAGTGACAAATGAACTTAGGGAAAGTAACTCACCACCACCCCTGGAGCTCTGCTGTCGGCACTGGCTGTGGCAGTATTTCAGGGTCATACTGTCCCCTCGCTGGTGCTGTTTGACAGGATTTGGCAGCAGGATTCCACAGGGACTCAAAAAATGTTGTGAACTCCTCTAGATGTTACTGCTTATTATCTATGGGGCCTTTCCACAGCTTGCTATCCACCTGCCAGAGCCTTCTTCATACCATGTTGTCAGGACCATGCTCTTCAGCAGGCCTTCCTCTATGCTGTGTGACAATGTTTGTAAATAGTTAGAAAACACACAGGTTAAAGTGCAACTGACTAGTAAACACAATAGGAATTTTGAGATACCTGCCAAAGGTGTCAGAGAAGAATGAGCCCAAGTTCCCAAATCACACCAGAACCTTTGGGTGCCCAACCACATGCTTCTGAGTTTGGGATAGAGGTTATTTGTATTACAGTCATACCTAGAGGTCCCAGTTGGGAACCAGTGCAAGCCATCATCAGCACTCCCAAGTCATCCTCCCACCCCCACCCTGGAAGTAATAGGCTCTGTCCTGGTTTAATCAACATAAAATGATTTTTCTAAGAATTTAGCCTACTGTAATTTCATAGGGTAAGCTAAAGTATTTGTACAGCTCTGTCTGAAGTAGTCTGAGCTCCTCACAGGCCAGGTCCCAGTGGAGGCACCGTTGTTTGTACCTATCGAATATCAGCAGGCAGCTTTCCTGAAGGGACAAAATGATTGCTCTTAAAAGGCTGCCCTACCTAAATTTGCTCAGGCTTGTGTCACAAAAGAAACTTGGGCACAATGGCCTGTTTCAGCCTTTGTCAGTGGGGGAAGCTGAATCCTGGGTAAAGCACACGAACAAGGAGTTGCACAAAATCAAGATAATCCAGTATGTGCTGAGTGGTGCTTGGGTGGCTTTTGTTGGGTGGTGTGCCTGTAAAAGGCTTTCAGCTCCAGCGAGGTTTCAGAGTAGTTCTGTGCTATCGGGGAGGCCACTGGTATCTTGCCTGAAAAGCAGTATTTCTGTGTTGTGTTTATCTTCTCTTTGTTTGATAAGCAAACATAGGTATTCAAAACTGCTGTATCCTTGTGGTGTTCTCATGGCTGCAGTCTCGCATACCGAGCAGAAGGTCCAACAGACTATTTGTTCCTCTGTCTGATAATCAGCAAGGGCTGGGTGTACACAAGGAGATGGGGCTGGGGTCAGCTTGAACTGAAATTTGTACTTGTAAAGTCCCTGAATTAGGATAAGCCAAAATCACTTAAGTATTCAAGTTTTCTCAGCTATAATATGGGAGAAGATGGATCTGTCCTTATAAAACTCAGTGCTCAGTACTGTTAGAAACTATCTTTTCATGGTGGTATTTTTTTCATTCTTGACACTAAATGATTCTTTTTTTTCTTATTCTGTTTCTTAAAGCAATTTCAAGCTTTGACAAAATATAGCTGTTTTACTGTGTTGTATGTAGTAGAGTAGTAGAGTAGCCACTCTTGAACAGACCAAATATATTTTGTTCCCTCCCTGTCCTTACTGCAATGCAAAACAGCAATAGTAATTAGTCCACAGTATGGATGAATTGATTAGATTTTCAGCTTGGGGAATGGATACGTTTTAAGATGAGAGCCTCTGGAGCAATGTCTCCCTCCCTAGTACAGAAGTTAACTGGGACTAACAGCAGCACTATATTCCTGATTTTTTTTTTCTTTTCTTTTTTTTTGGTCTTTAATTTACTGTGCAATTTAACTGAGGCATTTAAACTCCCTGGCCTTGATTTATCATGCACTCTGTTCCATCTGGGCAAAATAGAGCTGCACAGAGCAGGGGCTTAAGCACACAGTGAATATGTAGCAACTCTTCTTGATGGAGGGGGTTCTCTGAGTTGGGCTGGGCTGGCAGGTGGGGGGCTACTCATCAGGACAACCCTGCTGAGGGTCCTGCTGGTGGTGCTGATCCTGCGCTCCCCTCTGTCTCTCCATTGTGGCTGCTGAAACCTCCGGATATCGCAGAGTAGCGTGAAGAGCTGTGGGCAGCCTGTTCAAGGGAGACCCAGGCCCACTTCTCCCTGTTCCTGCTCTGGGATGAGCGTAAGGGGGAACAAACCTCCCAACTGTGCTCTGCGGCTTACATGATGCCTCAGTACTTAAAGATTTTTGGATAAAAGGTGTAATTAAGTCCTGGCATTATTCTGTAACTCAAAAACGTTTGAAACTCTGCTTAAACCCAAATTTAATTAACTTTGTTTTAAACAAAGATTATTATAAAACCCTTCTGCAGCTGAAGCTTTATCTTCTAAGTTTCACTGTGGGCTGTGCATTTGCATGGCAGAGTTATCCATACTCCTGAAATTTGTAGTTTGCATTGGAAAAACTGGCAGACTTAGTTGACTTAGTTATATCAGCATTAACAGACATTCAGGATAACTGAAAGTACTGGCCCTTGCCAAAAAGAGAGATTAATAGACCTTTTTTTTTTTTTTTTTTTTTTTTACACTTGGGCTATACATGTCTATGATTTCCCTCTCCTGTATATTCTACTCATGAGCTTGGGGTGAGAATGCAGCCCTCCAGTTTTAAGAATTGCTGTATTTCTGCCCAATTTCCCTGCACCCCCACTTGTATGTGATCAATGGCCAGGGACATTTCAGAACATCCCGTTTCTCAGGGCAGGCAGTATGATGTCCTTTGAAAATCCCCATGTCAGGGAAGAAATGCTGAGGGGAGGTGGGAGCGATACTCATGTTTCACAAAGTCCACAAACTACAGCCAGACTCAAAAGCGCTTAAGAACAGCCTGACTGCAAAAGGAATTCAATATTCCATTCTCCAGAGTGAATGACGCTGATCAAAGAAGCTGCGTCTGAAAAGACAAACTCTCTCTCCTGTCCCCTTCACTTCCAGACTTGAAGGAAAAAGTATGAAAGATGACTATGTTATAGGAACTGCCAACCCCCATTTCCATGGGGAAAATCCTTCTTTTTTCCTTTTTCTGTTAACCTTCCTTTCTTATATCAAGATACTAGAGTTTATTTTTAAAAAGGGGAACGCTTAACTTTACTTATTCTGCAAAACTGGCTTCAAAAAGGGTAGGACAAATTCAGGGCAGAAAAATCCATCAGGAACTGCTAAGCAGTTTTAAACAGCTCTAAGTGCAATCTCCAGATAGACACTGGGAGGATGTAGGACAGAATTGCACCTCTGTGCCTGCCCTTGTGCTTCCAGCCAAGCAGTGATGTCTGCCCTCAGCCCTGGGCAGCTGCTGCTTGTGCTGCCAGAGACCAGAGAAGCAGACCTTTGGTTTCACACAGGAAAACATTGTCTTCCCTTACCCTGGTCAATATGGAACAGGTTGTCATTCTCTGCTGCAAGGAAGAGCCAGGTCCACCATGTCACCCTCCTGCCTATGTTGTCTGGTCTCCAAAGACTCATCCTGTGCACTCAGCTTTAGGGAGCTGATAAAGCTGCTGATGCTGAGGGCCTTCCTCAGGAGCATCCTGCTTTCCCTGCAGAGCAGCTACTGGCTGGGGATGCTGTTCATGGCCATGGGCACCTCTGTGGCTGCTCAAGGTGGATGTTTTCAAACTCCTTGTCCCTGCATGAGAGCACAAAGTATTGGAAATGCCTCTGCACAGAGAGACAGATATAATCCTCCAGGCCTCAGAAGGACCCTCAGAGAGGTTTAGATTCAAAACACAAAGGCTGGAAATATAAAAGCGTAAAACGGTATCAGATCAAATAGTTCTAATTATAGCAAGCATATGAGACAAAACCCGTTGTCATTTATCTCTCTGGGGACGCCACACTTTTTGTTTGAGCCCTGTTATTGGTGAAGTATGAGTTCTAAAATTATAATAATTAGAATGATGACTATAAAGTGTCAGGGATTGTAATTTTTTTTTTTATAGCTGGGAACAGTCTGTTCATTATTGAAGCAAAGATTTGGCTTTAAATTCACAACAGTTTAAAAGACACTGAGGGGGGAGCATGTTGCTGTGAATGCAGCAAGCATGCCTGAGTGCTGAGACCTGTCTCATGCTGCAGACTGGATCCTCTTTCTTTGTCAGGCATGGAGAAGAAGAGACCTGTGGTGAATGACAGTCCTGGACAACAGGCTGTAAATGTGTCACTGCTTGACTTTCTAGGGGCCTGATGGTGATTGCTGCTGCTTTGTAAACATCAACTGGATGGCTGCTGCAGCCCACTGCTGGAATATGGGACTGGGCGATACATTATTTTGATTTTCTGACAACAGAAGCTGAGGTTAAAAAAATCAAAGAAAGCCACTAGAGGCATCAACAATTGGAGCACAGGAGCTCCTTAATGTCAAACTCACCCTCAGTTCATCTACTTATATTTTATGTCTGGTGCTGGAGCTGCTTCTTGTTGTGAAGTCCTGGCTCTGTCTCTGGACAGAAGGTGGGGTGTCTCTGGCCAGAGCAGCAGCCTCTGCCAAATCTGATTATGTATCTCAAGGAGCTGACTTTTAGCTTTGTAGGTTGCCAGGGTAGATCAAATGAGAGAATATCTTGAATGGCTGAGATTCAAAATACTTTGCATTTTCAGATCGGCTCAATTTTGGGGATGAAATGGCCCCAAAATGTTAGCTATGTCTGTTCCACATCAGAAATAAATAAAAGCTGAGATGAGTGTTAGCTTCAGGCACCCATCCAAAGCTGTAGGGGGGAGAGGGAGGAAACCTCTTCCATAGATTTCAAAGAGCCCATATGTCTGATCTAGGACTCGCTGTCTGCCGTTTGCTGGATCGGGCCCACCTCCACGAAGAAGAGGCTGGGTAGCTGCTGGGGGATGGAGGGGAAGAGCAGGAGAAAGGAAAGGGAATCAGAGGAATATTGATAAATTCTATTTAGTGACTAACACAATGCATGTAGCAGCACAATGGCCTTTTCTGCAGGCAGATTATCCCAGCCAGAGTCTTTGCTATATTAAAAAGAGGGGGGAAAATAGAGCACCAAAGAAAAGGAAAGGCGGGCTGTACAGCAGCAATCAATGCTGCCCTTTGTGCTGCCTGACATTTGAGGGACTTGTTATCAATGATTGCTGGCTGCTTTATCTAAATGTATCTCCCCAGCTGCCAGGCACAGCGCTGATAGGCGGTGGGACGTGCTGATGGTCTCGGCTGATACCGCGACCTCCCAATTCACCCGCCTGCCTTGCTGTCTGGGCCAGGACGGCTCCTGTCACTCCACTGTTGGCATCCTTCTACCTACCCCTAAAGGGGAGAGAGAGGACATCCCCTCCAACCCCCAGCCACACACACACACACACTCCTCCCTTTCCCTATCAGCTACTTGTCTTTTTAAAGGACAAGGAGGGAAAATACCAGACCAAAAAGGGCGAAATTAAACGTAACAAAGTCAAGAAACTTGGGATGAGGGGAGGATGTGTTGAGGAAAGGAAAATTTAGTTTACTTTTAGTTTGTCCTGCAACAGCTCTGTCATCTGCTCTCTGGCAGAAATTGCCTTATGTGCGCTTGCTTTCTCTCTCCTGCTTTACTGCAAGAGAGTGATAAGAATAATCTACTGCTTGGCTGCTAGGTTGTCTCTTAGTGTGGAAAATGTCTCTCTCTAATATTTTCTGTTTGTTTACACAACATATGTACTTGTGTCTGTGTAATGCAAGGAGCTGTACGCACAAGTTTGCATGCAATTACTATTAATTTTTATGACTAGAAGATGATGAATTGGGCATAAAATAAAGGCTAGCTTGTTGTATCTCCTAATTCCTGGAGGGAGTGTGTGTTTAAGAAAAAAAAAATTAAAAAAAAAAGATTGTTGCAGTCCAGTTCGAGCCAGAAAGTACCTGCTTTTAGATGTGCAAGCAGCCTAAAGGCAGTTTAATTCTTGCTAAAAGGTAGCCATTTATTGACAGGTTTTAAAGTATGAAAGCTCTGGATTGGTATGGCCTCTTATTTTAAAAGACAGCTTAAATTATTACCTTTGCTGCTAAAAAGGTTTTGAGGTCTGCATGGAAATGTCAGCTCATAGGCTTGCATATATATTTACTCTTGCTTGGTGCTAACGAGGCCATTAAAAATGCAATATGGCACAGCTGAAAGATTTCCCTAAAAATGAACATTTTCTGCTGTCTGTGACTTTTTCTGAAGAAGCATTTGGAAAAAAAAGCTAATACATAAGCACAGGAAGGACTACAGAAGCCACCATATTAACTGCTCTGCTTTTAATGATTCTTCATCAAAATCTGAAACTAATTAGAGCTCTCAAAACATAGATGATTCCAGGAGAATAGAATACATTCTTATCTGTTTCATGTTAAGCTATCTAATGTTATTTTGTACATTAACATACATTTATACAAACCTGATTTTAAAGCTTGTGCTAATTGTTACCTTGACCAGAATTGGAAACCTCACATGCATGTAGTGGAAATTAATTTTGGCAGCGTATTTTGAGGAAATTCAGGCCTGTTTTAAGCACCACATTTTTTTGATCATTGCTGCATCAGAGGAAAACTTCTGGCATCATTGTCCTTGCATTTCTTGTGCAGAGAGTTACACCTACTTAAATCAAGACCTGCGAGGAGAAAAGCAAACGTGTGAGGGGTGTTGCAAATGGAAAATCCCTCTGGAAAGCCAAGGCCCAGGTACCAATATATATCTGTTTAACACAAGACCAGTAAGATCTTAATAGAATACAAGTTTGCCTTTCTGAAATGAGACAGCACATTAATGCTTCAAGTGTCCAAACCAATCATGGATGCTGCCAAGAGGTCTTTGGAAAATCTCTGGCTGAGAAAGCAGCATGTTAAGAGTCCAGCCCTGACCTATGAACTGGATACCCTCACTCCCCTTTGCAGCTCCTGATTTTGGCTGGATTGTGGAATTCTTAGTGGAGCCAATGCTGCTTTTCTGTATGGGAAACAGGAACAATTTCTCCATGCAGTGTGGAGCAATGTTAAATAGAGTCTGTTCTTCTGAGCTTCATAAATCTTCCAAAATACAACAAAAGCGCTTTTAATTAGTGAATGCTGGCCTGTGATGAGTCTGTCTTGCTGCCTGACCAGAGTTAACCAAGGGAGAACACCCCACAGCCCGATACTCCTCAGCTCTGCTCAGGCAGCGCAGCTCATGAGCAACCGCTCAGACGTGCACATAGTATAACCTTCCTGAGCATTTCTCTTTCTGTGGCATTAGGAAGCCAATTCCTCCCAAGAGCATGTTTATATCAATCTAAAATTCATTTCAGCTGAAATATTTATGATTTGGGGGAGGGGGGGCAGGAGGTCTGGGTGTCGAGTGTGGTCAGATCAAGTTAGCTTCAACCGGCAAGGTTGACAAAAGTAGTAATCTCTGTCCCTCCTCCCATACCTAAATGAGCATTTATTCCAAGCCCTTTCCTAATGCTGTAACATAATTCATTAGGACAGCCTTAATGAGCTGGTAATTAGTCTGGTGGGAGGGGGTGAGGAGGGGAAATAGAAATGCTAGACAGAGAGAAAGTCGAGCAGGCTGGGGCACCTTAAAGAGCCCTGAGAGAGCCTTTTGTCAACAAAATGGATCGGGCTTGCAGGCAGTAAAACTTTCAAATGACCTTCATGTCAAAATATTAGGCTGCTATTTTTCGCTAGATGGTGGTTTCATAAACATAAAAAGCACACATATCATTCAGAGTGCTGTAAAATTTGTCTCAAAGATGCGGTGTTTTCTTCCTTCTCCCCTTTTTCTCTTTTTTTGTTGCAAGATGAATATCACCTCTATGTGGTAGGAGCGGGGGATGGGGTAAGGGGAACGGCATCTAATATCACAAACTTCTGCTTAGTCTGAAAGTAATGTTAATAGCAGCTCATCTTTATTCCGGTGGTTTTGAGTGCTTGCTCTTTGTTTTTTTTTTCTTTTTCTGAAAACAAGAAAAAAGTAAAATATAAATATCAGTATATATGCCATAGACATATATTGAGAGATGATGATATTTTCACTTGTAAAATTCAGGAAGGTTACTTAGATGTTCATAATTTATGGCAAAAGCTAGATGTTAATATTGCGCTGTGATTTAGAAGACAGATGTGGTATAATACGTATATAAAAAACAACAGCTCATTTCTGCAGAAGTGAAACATCAAACAGTTGCCTATTTAAGTTCTTTTCCTTCTGTTAAATTTTTATTTCCAAGGTTAAATTTTGACATGGGGTTGGAGGGTAGAGGGGTGAATATTTTCCAGAAGGCAAGGAAGGGATTACTCAAAGCATCCACTCATTTTATGTTTTGCTTGTGTTTAGGCTCCTTCCTTTTCAGTCCTTATCTGACAAGCCCCAGAGTGGTGGGACTTGTGTAACCTGAATAAGTAGTAGAAGGCTGATAAAATGTCGATTGAGTTGAACTATAAGAATGTGCAAGCAGCAATATCAGGGTGGAGGGGTAAGTAGCCAACTTAACAAAATCGAGGAGATAGCAGAAAGATAGAAAACTTGACTTACTGATCTGTTGTGCTATTAACTGGTTCTTTCTCTGCCATCGCATCACACCATGCAGAAGTGTCAAGCTGTTCCCTCTCTGCCTCCCCTCTGTTGCCTGTATTTTCCTTCTGAACACCTGAACTGTTCAGTGCTTGTGAACAGCCATTGCAGGTGATTGATGCACTGGCAGCCAGACCAGAGCCAGGAGCCCAAATCTTCCCACAGAAAGGGCCAGGATGGGTGATCACAGAACTTGGGTAAGGTAAAGCCAGGGATGGGCTTAACAGGCGTCTGGCCCAGCTGTCTGGCCACAAGTTTCTGACTTGCTGTAATTGCTCAGTATTTAGACAGACATCACATGAAATATTCCTGGTGTGCTCAGAAGTATCAGGACCTGACCCCGTCTGCAGAATTTACTACCCCGTTGGTGTGCCAAACCGACTTGCCTATGGCCAGTTTGTGGCTGAGGCCGGAGACTGGTTGGGTTTGAGCCCACGTGCAAAGACCATGAGGGACTGGCTGCCTCAGGCATCTGTGGTTTGATAGGCTTTCCCTTTAAGATCTGGAGGCCTTCTTTCCTACATAAAACATGAAATTATAAGAGAAATTTAGACAGGAATAAGACCATATCTGACTTCTCCTCACGGATGAGCGCAGAACACAAAATTTTACCTGCACTTGTGAAAAGTTTAAGCCTGCAGTTTTGTGCTGCTCTTAATACCCATTGTGTGGAAAAAAACAACTTAGACCCTTTTTTCCCCCCATTACTTGAGAATTAATCTCAAGTACTTTACAAATGTTGTAGTTGTACTTTCAGAAGAGCTGAATATGGATCACGATGACCTCTGGAGAACAAGTTGTTGAATTAACAAATGAGGGAGTTTTCCTACCTATTTTTTAAGCTAACAGAAAGATACACTGAATCTTACAATACCTCTACTATACAGATCTGTTTAGAAAGGCTCCAGGTATGAGCAGTTTAGCATGTGGCAAAACATTGGTTTTGCCCTCCAGTGACATTGGATCCTGCTGGCTGGCTACATCAAAGCTAGTGATGAAACTCTATTTCTTCCCCCTTGTCTTTTTTTTTCTTTTCTTCCTTTTTATTTTTTTTTTCCTAGCCACATACTGGAAGAGGCAACAACTTCTTTCGCTCTCTAACATATTGTATTCAGGATGCTCCAGGCACACAGTACAGCAGTAAAGCGCCAAAGCTCAGTAAAGAAACTGTATATATTCATAAAGTGCAATGCAATGTTTCTGATACATAACATGCCTTTGGTATGAACCCCAAAAAAGTATCTTCCAAATTCTGCTTTTTACAGCACTTTGGAGACTTGGATGGTTCTATGGCATGAATAACTTGTGAGGTTGCAAGCTCTCCTTATTAATATGTATAAATAAATAATATAAATATATTTATATTATAAGCTCTCCATATTAGAAAAGTTTTTTTTTCTTCTTTTCTTTTTATATTTATTTTTATTTCCCAGACCTTGATTTAGGCTGAAATTTTCTCTACTGAGTATCTGCTACTGAGTGAAGTTAATCATTCTCAGGAAAAGCAAAATTTAGCAGAGTTAGGGGAAAAGTACCTGCTAAATTTTGGTGACTCCTTTGCAAAGTCCCACCATCACCAGTCAGCACTGAAAGACAGTGTTTTTGAGTGGGGACTCACATTGTTTTTTGAGGGGTATCTTCTCCATCTCTCTCTGGCGATTTTACATATTTAGCCAATTTCTTAAGTTTTTGAAAATCTGCAGCATATATAAGCTTGCTAAACATTTCTTGGGTAATAGAAAGGTGTCCTAAGAAGAGAAAAAATAAAGCTGAACGGGAGAGGAAGGCTGAGAGAGGAGATCAGACAAAAGGTGCAGAAATGCTGCTGGGAAGGAGGCTGGGGCAGCAAGTGTAGGATCAGGCAGGTTTTGAGGAATACACAGGGGATGGAACTGGGGATCTAGCTTGCCAGGCAGGAATTAATTGCTTGTGTTTAAGTGCCCGAGAAACAGAAGGAAGCACCTCGGTGAAAGGAGGAGGACTGTGAGGGAGAGATTGGACAGATGAGAGCAGAAAATGAGTGAGAAGGTCACATGTTGTGTCAGTAAATACAGAGCTATCTGTGTCCTTTGCAGCAAATGCTCCAGAGCACCTGGAATAGCATCTCAGGTCCTTGAGTTTCAGGATTTGCCTGCTACCAGCAAATAGCCACCGCATCGATTGGCAAAGCCTTCCACCCTCTCTGAAAAATCAAATTGAGTCCCAAATTAGTGGTTCCTTTTGGCTAATATCCCCGTGACTTGCCTCTATGTACCATGAAAGTAAATTAACTGTGAATTAGTGCCAGAGCCATAAGGAACTCAGAGAAGTTAATAGTTCTGTCTTCATAGCAGGAACTGAATAATGTGCAGCAGAGTAAGAGCTAGGCAAGTACATAGAAGAATACAAACAAAATATTGAAGAAATACGGTCTGTGCTGAGGCAAGGGTTCCCATGGCAAAATATATGGTTATGTAATTAAGAGTGGTATCCTAATGCGGAGGCAGTGAGTAAAAGCTCTGCAGGCATCCTTAATTCCAATGTGTCCTAGCTCTGCTTTGCCACCTGAATAATGATCTTTAACTTACACATTTTGTGAGTTATATTTATCATTGCACTTTTCACCTGCCTCCTGCACAGTGTTGAGTGTCAGCAATTCACTGTACACCATCCCTCAGTAGCAATGTTATTTTTCTTGCTCCGGAAATGCCAAAGCTAAAGTTGCCCACATAACCGCAACTATGGTCCCCTGTGTAAACACATTACAAGACAGTCTTTAATTACGTGAGCTTTTTTTTTTTTA